>JAQFYM010005649.1:0-12911 GCA_034694785.1 Agrenia bidenticulata
TTTTTTTTTTAACTTGTGGTGTAAGACGCGAACCAAGCTTTATATGAATAATATGCACGGTTGGGATCCCAATTTTTTTTCTAGGGGGGTCGGGTAAAAAAAACCTGAAATTTTTGAAAAGGGGTAGTATGTATTTTTTGTAAAAAAAACGTATGAAAAATATGTTTTCGTGTATGTAAATGCTTTTTTTTTTCAAACCTAAAATTAAAAGTTGAAAGTTGCATTTTTATAACAATAACTAAACCTAAGAAAACCCCGCAGTTGAAACACTAACGCATTGCCTACGCATTGGTGCAAATAATGTTTATAACGTTATTGGTAAACCTTTCGTGATGTTATAAAAATTTTTGCCTTGTAACGATAGAAATTTACCCTTTTTTCCTTACAAAATTTTTGCTGTGGTAGTATCGCCGAGGTTTTGAAAAGTACAATTTGATTGAATTGTAAAAGCATGTTTATCCTGGCAAAATATTTAAATGTTGTTATTTAATACTTTTAACAGTTTTGGTAATATTCGATAATGATTGTGCCGCCTAATTTGCAGACTATGCGCGAAGTCAGATCTATGTATAGGCGCATGGGCGCTGGCCAAAGGGCTTAGCATAATTAGGGGCCTCAAAATACAAAAAACACAGATTCCAGCAAAACTGGTAAGGGTAACACTTTTAATCTGCATTTAGGCATACAAAGTAGACATAAAAATATTTTTTTAACAAATATCTGTATACAAAAGTATATATTTTAGTGAGTTTATAGTTACCCCATATTCTGTTTGAGTACAAACAAAAAAGTTTTTGCTACACTTATTAAAACTTTTACACGTGTTGCTGTCGGTAGTAAAAAAACTTTATACTCCTAGTGTTGCACAAAGATTTTTTTGTTCGGATAAACTTCGCAAAGCAAAAATTGCCATTTAAAACTATTAAGGTATTACAAAAAAGCAAATTAAAAGCATTGGCAGAAACAGAGTTATCCAATCAAACACAAAACCCTTTACTGTAAGTACATACCAGCAGCTATATAGAAATCATGTAGTATTACACCTTTTGCATTTCTAGTTTTGTTTTTTTTACATTTTTTATGCGTATAAAGCGAGCTGACAACGACCTGGTTTTTTTTGCGCACGCAGTTTTTTCGCTTTTTTTTTTTGCATTTTTACGATTTACCCCAGGTATTTATAGTTTTTTTAGTTTTTTAGGGGTTTTCGGGGTTTTCGGTTTTTGGATGTTTGCCTCGTTTTGCGATAAAATAAACGTCGTTGAATTAGTGTATAATGTACAAAAAAGGTAAATTTATACTGTATATAGCAGTATATTTATATTATAGTTTTTTTTTGTATTGCAAATAGTATTTTTTTTTTCTGAAGGCGTATTTATTTGTAGTAGGAATACTGTCTTTCTGTTTGAATTATCCCTTTCCATTACGTGTACAATACCAGTATTTGTACTGTTTATCTAGGTGTTTTGTTTTTTAATTAACTAGTCCGCAAAGAGGTATTTTGCATTTCTTTATCATTCACAAAATTGTAAATTGGTAATACAGACTGAAAATTTAGGGTTCAGGCTTATCATAAACCGGTTTTACAGAATCAATAAAATAAAAGCAAAATTGATCTTAAAAAACATGATTTACCTACGAATAATAACTTAAAAAATAATATAAAAACTACCCGATAGAATATCCATACAAAAAAGTCAACATTTTTAGGTGTTTAGGGACATTGGGTGCAGTACAACGCGTGTTTATAGTGTATGTTTGTTGCGATGACAACAAAAATTCTAGTTACTTGTTTATTATATTTTTGTTTTATTTCATAGTATTTTTACTATACATACTTTTTTTACTTGTGCAAAAAGAAAAATTCCATAAAATAAAATTTAAACGCTTTTAGTATTGCACTTTTTGTTAAACTTTTTTAAATGCTTGTGACAGCTTTTGACAGCCTGGTACTTTTTTAGACGACAGGTTACCATGTCATAAATTGATTCATAGTTTTAAAAAGAATAACTGGATAAGCAAAATAAAATAAATTTAAAAAACGATTGCTTAAAAAAGTTTAAAATCATTTTTTTTTTGTGAGCGAACAAATTTTGCGCCAGGGGCCTCCAACTTCTAGATCCGCCTCAGACTATGCGTACCAAACAAGCACGGTACTCCAGTTTAGTTGATATACAAGGCCGTCGCGACGCAAATATTAAAGACTTCAGTGTGTGCCTTTGCCTGCGGCACTAAGCGAGGTATCGGTTTCGAAAGTAGACTCGGCATCCGCGTCGCAAAGCATACCACTACTGAGACCGTAAAATACCATATAAAAGTAAGCAATTGGTAATGATATGACGTATTCAAAAGCAAAACTGGTTTTATAAGGATATGCAATCGTAGTTGAGCATCGTAAAAGAAAGCGCAAATGCTTATAAGAAAATGCAATGGCGAAAACAGTGTCTAAGTAATTTTTTATAAAAAACAACAAAAGAATTAAACATACAACGCTTACATCACTTTTTTGCTAAGTGCAATGCCTTAGAAAAGCGAATAATACCGTGCATAAGTAAAAAGAGAAGTTTTTCCTTTTTATATTATAGACAAAAACGGTAAATAATTTTGTAATTTTTAATAGCACACGAAAACGTGAAACAGATACAAAATCGGAGATAAAGTAAAAAAGTGTCTTTTAAATTCGTCAGCTACGCAAAGAACCCATCTTTTGCTTTGTACTTATGGTAAAACACTTTAAAAATCAACTTTATACCAAAAAGACAACTCCACACAACTAGTCTTACGAAAACTTGGTGATCTGCTCTTATCTTACGATCGCGCATTTTTTTTACTTTTGTCATGGCTTACGAATATCTTGACATGGCGCCCTAAATACGCCCGAAGCTAATACTCTCCGGGACACAAAATACTAAAATTTTGTTTTAAATAAATGCAAAACATAGCTGAAACATAATGTTTGAGTGTAGAAAATACTAGAAAAGCCAAAATCGTAACGATTATATCTTTATAGTATTTTTCTGGGCTTTTTTAATCTACTTTTACCAAAACCTATCTAGTCCCGTACCTTAACCTATATTTTGTTTAACAATTCTGTAAAAGTTTGTTATTATTTGTACTATTTTTTTTCGTATTGTATTATATTGTGTTTATTTTTATATTATTTAGCATTTTTTACGGCAAGTTTCATCTCACGGGGTCATATTGTCTCCTCAAGCGAGTTTATCGCCGCGGCCTTTCGCACCAAAAGAGACAAGCGTAAAAGTCGGTCTAACGGGGACTATCGCACCAAAAGAGACAAGCGTAAAAGTCGGTCTAACGGAAACTATCGCTTCTTGCTTATAAGGCAAATCTACATATGACTATCCAAGCTTATGTTAAATTGCGTGCAGCATGGATAAGTCTTAATGGCATATGTCAAAACAGACGCTTTACCTAGGTACTCATGTTTTGTCGGCCCCGTAGTTACAAGGCCACACTTTTTAAGTAGTTGCACGTCTTTAGTAATTATATGGCTTACTTAAGTTTAACTGCGAAGATATACTGGGTTCATGTAGTTTTACCTGTATTTGAATGTACATATCGAGTTGCTGTAAGTACAGAAAAAACTTTTTTTTTTTACAAATTAATGATTGTCAAAAAAAACAACATACATAAAAAAATGTTTTAGTTCGCAGATTTCAGAACTGGCCCTTGTACAAAGCAAAAATAAATAAACGTTCAGGCTGTCCTCTGCCCATGGATCCACCCCTGGTTATATGTACATGCAAAATATTTCCTAAACACTGTAATTATAAACAAGAAAAAGAACTTTGAAAATGCTAAAAAGATTGCACCTTAAGAAGTCTTAATTTGTTTGGTCGAAAAAACATACTAAATTTTGCTTTTTTTGGTAGTTTATGCGTAAAAGAAAAGGTTCTTGCATTTTTATATTTGATTTAATTTACGAAATAAAAAAAACAGAAAGAATATTTAATAACAAAAAATCAATACAATAACAGTGTTGAAACGATAAGAACGCTAAACTGCATAATACAAAACTATAAAGTACAGATAAATAAGCTCCGTTAATAACATATGGCTTATTATATTACATAAATGATTTGAAACTATTCATCTAAAGTAAAAACAAAACACACGCACATAATTGTATACGTAAGACGTTTGATACAATAATACTGAATATGCTTTTCTATACGTATTTCATATTTTGTTTTTTTTTAATATTTTTAACCCCAGTTCAAGTTTATTTTTTATAGTATTATATGTGGTTCTCTCTATTTGAATCCATTATAAGGGGTATAATTATATACTATCGTATATAAAAAAACGTCATAACTGACAATCTGTTACTTGTATGAATTTTTTGTGTATGTCATAAGTATATTTTTATTTTTTAATCACAGGGGGTAGCAGATAAAATTTAAAAATGCAAGTAATATATACCAATAGTGAATTATTATGCTTTTGTTCAACAAATAGCTTTTCTACTTACTTTTTGTATTTTTTAGTTTTTGGTCACATAATAACTGTGCTTTTTAAAAATAAAAAGCTCATAGGGCAACCAGCGCAATTCATTTGTTGTTTGTCTGTACATTTGACATTTTTATAATGTTAACGCTGGTTTAGTATGATTCCGTTGGTCTTTTCATATTTTATACCCTTATGTTATACGTAAATGGTATGCTTGGTATTTACATTACAAAAAAGCGCGTAGAAGTTTTTTTGTCAAATTCTATTAATTATATATAGGTATTCAGGCTTTACTTAGGATATGTATTTTTTTTTTGCTTTAATGGACCATTCACGTACAATTATAGGCCAAAACTCTTACCCAAAGATAACTTGTCATCCGTGGTGCAAAAATCGTGTTTTTTTTCCTCCATGGTAAATCGTTGTCTATTGTATTTTTTTACCAAAAATACAGTCCATGGATATTTTTTCTCCATAGAAATTTTTTACTAAAGGGCTAAGTTTATGTCCAACTAGCTGTCTGCAACCTGACCCACAACCCGCACCCGACCCGTGGGTCGGGTAGGGGTGGGTGGGTGGCAACCTTTTTTCGAAAATCAATTCGACCCGCAAAAACCAGTTGAGCTTAACCCTTTTACGACCAGTGATTTTTTGCCCCATTTAAATGTTATGGATTTTGATTACGAATCAAGAAAAAAAAGACAATGCTAAACATGGCATTTATATACAAAATAGCATATTAATACACTGATATTATATTTTACAATCCCACGCATAAACCAGCATAGGTAAAAACATCTAGAATTTTAAAATACCAGTTGAATGCACGATGGCCTTTTACAACTAAAACTAGTTTGAAATCAATATGATGCGTAAAACGACAGTAATTTGTAAAAACGTGAAAAAGTAGTCTGTACATTAACTGGTGAATTTCATTTGCATGCTACCCCATTGTTTTGATTTTAGGAAAGTTCTAGATTCTGTTTCATATTTTTGTAAGAGCGCGAAAAATCAAATGTTGTAAACGAATATTTCTTCAATTACAAAGAACAATGACAGAATTATATTATTAATAAAACAGATTGATAAAAACCTACACTCTCATGCCGGTCCTTATATATCTTTATCTTTGTAGGTTCTATTTATAGTAGATAAAATTTTGAATGTTCATTTCTTTTTTTTTTCGTTGGCTTTCACTATGGTTTATAATTTACAAAAGGGTACCTGTATAAAATTACATACGGATAAAAATAAATCTTTTTATAGTAAATAGACAAAAAAACATATCAAAACACTTACGTACATTTGTCAACATACACATTTCTTATTCTAGGCTTATAATTACCATCCATTTTTTTTGTGAGTTTGGGCTTTTCGATTTCTTTAAAGCACAAAATTTTAAACTTTAGTTTGTGAAAGGGCTAATCATGCATGTTGGCTAAAATTTGTGTATTTTTTACACGAAAAAATTCCAAAAAGCTAGAAAAAAATTCTCCAAGTTATACGGGTCGACGAGTCTAACATTTCAGCGATTATTTGACACGTCGGGTTATAAGATTTTTTATGCCACGGGTTGGGTTCGCGGGTTACGGGTCGACCCGAGCAGACTTCTTTTTTAACCATGGCAATTAAAATTTTTTATCCATGAAAAAATACACGTTTTTGTGTCACCATGGCAGAAAGAGAACTTTTTTGACCATGAATAAAAATTCAACTTTACCATGGTTGATAAAAATACAGACCCTAAGTATATAGGGTTTAGTTTTATATATACCTCTAGGCAGTAAAAAGACAATTTATTGCCCCACTTTTCTCTTCTTGTTCATTTGATACCCTATTAAACAAAAAAAAAAAAATAAACGAGCATACCTGCAAGCAAATAGTAAATGATAATACTTTCATTACACTAATTACATGTGAAAAGAAAAAAAGGGACCTCATTCAGCAAAAGCAACTATACACGTCTTGACCTGAATAGATAAAAACAAAATACAGCAGGAATATCAATCAAGAAAAAATAATATCATAAAGATATTACAAAGAAATATGGATATTAACACTTCACGCATCTAATAAATATCTATGATGTTTCAGTGTTGGAATGAATACTTGAATTAAAAAGAATTATTTAAACGACGCTAATATAATTTAAGCAAATGGCAGGTGAGGCGATTTATACTATAAAAAGAAAAAAAATAGATTACAAAATAAAAAATTATAAACAAAAGAAGATAAAACCGATTGCATCGACTAGGGAACCGATGAAAGATAAGAACTAAAAAAAAGAAATGCATACTCAAGTGTACAAAGAAGAACACAAAACTACAGGATGCGCATCTGATAAGAAATACGAGATATTTCTTAATATAAATTGTTACAAAAGAACGATAAAAAGATGATTTATATTCTATGAAATGATGGCATAATATAAAAACAGCAGATATTAAAAATGAGTGGCAGGAATAGAAAATACTACAAAAACTTAGACAATTAGTATATTCTATAGCCTTTTTTTATATACAAGTCCATTCTTTTGGTTTTACGTCTTCCTTTTTTTTATAACCTGGTAGCCGCTAATAAATCATTCTCTTGCAGATTTCCTAATAATAATAGGTAATATAAATACCTAGTAAATTTTTCATGTCGCTAACAGTGTATGGTGGCAGTACAAAATCATTAAAAAGTGCTTTTTGTGCAGAATTACAGTACACAAATGCTTACATGGTAATTACGCTAGAAGTAAAAATTGCAGGTGCACGATATTTTCTCTAAGTTAACAATTTAAAATTTATCAGCCAAAAATATTAAATCTGAAGAAGTACAAAAAGGGCAAGATAAAGGCTCTTTGATATCGTTTTTCAAAGTATTTTTATATGACGGGACAAATTTGTCCTTGTATTTGTGTGCCGACATGCTTCTTCTATAGATACTTTCACTTAATATTGTATATGTTTATTGTACCATTTTAACTATTGACATTTTTCGCGCTACTAAAGAGTCGAGTTTATGCTTTCGATTAGGTTAATCGCTATCTTGTTGTATTGTAGAGCTTGAAACATGCATTTTTAGCACGAGTTGAGATTTTCGCGAACTGAAAAAACAAAGGGTATGTTTTAAAGGTGTTTATTATCTTTAATCGTCTTTTTGCATGCTTTTTACTTGTAAGCCGTTACAGCTTTCCAGGTCAATCTTGTGCTGTATGCCTTTTAACATGTCTTCTTTATGTTTCAGACATATGTCGGGCACATATTTTGTAGTTGGCAAGTGTTAAATACCTTTTAATTACTTTATACAACTTTTTATGGCAGTCACTTACTATAACAAAATCAGATGAATAAATCAACGCTTTATCATTTAGTATACATAAAAATGTGGCCCATGTATCATAATTCTCATCCAGGCAAAATGATTTACCTTTTAAAAATATTGAATCATCTGCAAATTGGCGTACGGCTGTCAAAGGGTCAAAATACTTGTATCATAAATAAAGGTGTCGTCTTGATAAATCAATTGTTTGTGGAGCTGTATAGCATTGAGAGACGCATGCAAACATAACTGTAAATAATTACAAACATTTTATATCTTTTTCTAAATTAGCCCATGCGCCATTTTCGTTTATTTTATGTGCAAGTGACTTATGTAAAGATTACGTATTAAACGAGCCTTGTTGCGACCCCTTTGCTATTGTATGTTCTATCGAGGCAGCAATAATGTAAATTGTGGAGTTGGAATATTTTTTGCTCAGTTCCACACTTTCTTTTGGCCTTATATTTTATTCTGCTATATTATTCTCGCATAAAAAGTAAGTGGTTTTTCATGGATTGGATATTCTGCTTTGATTCGTGCATGTGTGTTTAGCTACAATATTTTTTTACAACATTTAATTACTGTTTCTATAAGTAACTGCATCTAGATATACAGCAAAATTCCTTGCGGGCACTTAGGCTACAATCTTTGTGGGTCTCTCTTTTCTACATGCGTAATTTTTCTAATTCTAATGTTTTTTGTCTTTTATTTTCCTTTAAATTCAATGTATGTATTATTAGTATCAGCTTTTACTATTTGCTTGCGGGTATGCTCGTTCATCTCTTTATTTTTTGTTCAATAGTGTATCGATTAGATAAAAGAAGGAAAGTGGGGCATTAAATTAAAATTTTTATGAAAAGAGGGTCATTAAAAAATTAAACCAAAAAAAAAACTTTTTTACATAATAAAATCTAAATATCAGCAACAAAAGATAAGTTTTACGGAAAAACTTAAAAATATGTTAATTGGAGATTTTTGCTTAAAAAGGTTCTTTTTATAATAGATGTATCGAGACCAATTTATAACCAACAAAATTGATTCAACTTTAAAAAGATGGATTTTTGGACTGGGCTAGTTACATTACTATTTAACAACAATTTATGCATTAGACATAGAAATTGTGCACAAAAATCGTAAAATTGTTGTGTAGTAGGCACAAACTGCTATTTGCCAATTTTTTTTTGCAAGGTTGCTGAAAAATTGAAAAAGTTTTATAGCATTTTAGGGTGCCGGTTACTTAATAATACGTAAATTAAAATACGAGGCAGTAAGCAACAGAGAATTAACTTAATGCATACGCAAGAAGTACATTCTAAACTCTTTTTTGTATTACCAGGCGTATTATACGTTGTGATTTTAACAATTATCTGTTTGTACATGATAGAATGTTTTTTTTTATGATACACTACAAAGGTCACAAATAAATACTTTTTTTTATATATTTTTCTTTAACGTATTGTGAACGCATGATTTTGTAAACAAACCACGACATGCTTATAAAGCAGTTCTATTTGTGTAAAACTTTGCTTAAAGAAAGTAGAAAATAAATAAGTGTCCAAATCAACCAATTAACATATTAATCTAATAATACTTAGATAAACAATTGTAAAGTTTTAAAAGATAATATATTTTTCTCTTTGTTACAGGTTAAAACATTATAATTAATCCAAGGTTTACGTGAACTAAAATTATGTCAAAAATAAAATACATAAGGTAATACTAGGGGACGGATTATTTCCGGTCACTGGAAATTCTAACAAAACTGGCAAAACGAAGGTTTTTTTTAAAAACACGGCAATTGCCAGCAATCACCGTAAGTTACCTTTTTAAAGTATTCAGATTTGTAAAAAAAGAACCAAAACATTTTTTTCTACATTTTATACGTATTGTTAGCCCGGTACAATGTTAATTAAATTTTTATATATTTAATTGTACATAAAAAGAATATATATATTTATTTTCAAAATATCAAGCTCTTGTAATTGTTACAACACAAAACGCGATTAAAAAACATGCGATTAAAGGATATAAAATAACATATTGGCAGTTACTACACGTACATACAATACATAATGCGTCAATCTTAACCCGAGTTTGTTGTAAGAGTTTTTAAATTTTTAGGAAATAGAAGCAAAACAAAATGAGCGTGATACATTGCTAAAATGAATAAAATGCATACACATTACTATATGAATAAAATATTGAACAAAATATTGATTTATATACCATGTCATGCCTATTCTTGCCTAGCAAAACAGACATTACTAACTGTTTTTATTATGAGCACAAATGATCGTCTGTTTGAATGTATTTTTTATTGCTTGTGTATTAGCAATGTTTCGAATATAAAAAAACCTTTGTTTGCGTAAAAAAGGTATTTTTTTTTTCTTTACAAAATTAGCCCAAAAAATTAAGATTAACAAGCAGTATACAGTATAATTTGCAATAAGTAGTTAAAACGCATAGAAAATACTTTTCTTGATTGTAGAAAACCACTGATAGAATTATTGTGGAACTTTGTTTGCCCTTTTAAAAGCTTACACAAAATGCAAATATGTACACGTAGTAAGATTGTGCAACAAATACCAGCAGACAATTGTATATATCACAACAAAAAATATTTGTATTTTGTATTAATCATTTTTTTCTTTTTCACGACCAATTTTTTACATGATTTTTTTGTTAATTAAACTATCTGCCACAATAGATGCACTTATATGCAAAAAGCTGCATTTTTGTCTAGTTACCTCGTAGTTCATATTATTACCACCATTTTACAGTAGGCAATTAAATGAATTTATACCTTTTTTACTAAACCACGTGTTTTAAAATAATTTACTTACATCTTTAATGTAAGAAATATTACATAAAAGTGATTACTATACAAAAAAAAATTGTAAAGTTAGATACGTTCTAATTATAACCCTTTTTTTATGATTTAACATGTCGGCATTTTTACCGGCGTTTTCACAGGCAATGCCAAGGATTTTTTTTTAAAAAACCGGCAACTTTCCAGGCCCTATTAATTACTTTTAAAAATATATGGCTGATGTCAGGAAAATGCAAACTAGAAGTTTTTGTACCGAGGGGTAATCAGTCTTTACAAAAAAATGAAAACAAAAAACATAACTTATGGATGTTTTGCACACTGTTACTTTTTTTTACAGAAGGTATTAAAAAATTTTTTATTTAATTTTAATAATGTAAAAAATTGATGCGCGAAAAACAAAACTTTTAATTCAGGCCGTTGCTGACTTTCCAAGGAGGATTGGTGGTTTCCCTCTACCCATATCGCCTTGTCCTCTTGGCGCGACACTGGCACGTGGTTTGTCTAGTGGCGCAGCTAGGGTGGCAGACCCCCGGATACAAAAATGCGCCATTATTTAAACAGGGGTGCATTGGTTATGCACCGTGCATGCAAGTAAAAAGTTGAGATTTAATTGCAATAAAGGTTGTTAATAACGAATTATTGGCGTATTTACTCTAAAAATCGTGTTTTAAATCCTTTTTTAAACAAACACTGACTGGCCCTGTTCAAAAAATCATGACTACGCCACTGGGTATTACATTTATAAAAATTTTTTAACACTGTAAAATGTACACCCAAACCAATCTTGCTTTATTTTTGCTAAAAAACTAATTTAATGAAATAAATAAGACATGAAGCGTAATTGTTTTATTTTGGCTTGGTTATATCCATAAAACGGCAACATCAAAAATAACTTCCACAATGTACGAGTAATAAACGGTATGTAAGTTTTCTTAACGGTAATGTACCGGTGCACAGTATACTTATTAAATGGCTTTATAAAATTTTTGATATTTTTGTTATTTATTTAATCCTATATGATAAATGCGTTCTATATCATCTTTAGTAATTCTGTAGGCCAGGGGCTCTGCAAATTGCTCGTCGTATTTTTAATAAGTAATTAAGTACATGCAAACGACTAAAAAAAATACGTAAATATAAAAAAAACATACTTCAGTAAAAATAAAAGATATGTGTTCATTTTATTTCTTATTGGTTATTTTTTGTTATCTTCCAAAGTCGTTTATTTTTATATTAAATAATTTTTAGTGACCCTGATTTAGGCACCCCAAACAGGGGCGGATTTTCATTTTAGGGAGCCCGGGGACACTTTTTTTTTCTGGGGCCTGGTTTTTTTATAGTTTTTAATTTTTCGTGGTAGACAGTAATCCAATCAAAATTTTTATTTTTGGTTTATGCTACCATCTGTATTTATAATTTGAGCTATATTAAGTCAGCAGAAAAAAAATTCATGAGTTTTGGCGTATATTCATTATATTTTTTAAATGCAAAAAACATAAAATTGTATAAAAGAACTTATAGAATCCATAGAATGGTAGGTATTACTTTTAGATGAGGAGCAAGAAGCCTTCAACCTTACACCAATCTCCATATAAAACCTACTATTTATTTTTAATTTATTTCTTTTTATAACTTGTTATCTTTAACCAAAATTCTATTGATTTCCTATCTATCAATTTCATATCTTGTCTAATCCATCAGTTTTACCCCTATCACACCAAATCACCAATCACGCTACCAATCGCGTTTAAAAGGTCTATAGTGCGCGGTTTTGTGCGCAAACAATGCAGAATACAAATCTACACATTTTTCGCTATTCGGATCGCCATTTGAATGCTCATTTGCATATTTATTTGTGTTGTTAGCTAGGGGCGAAATCTTTGCATATCGTACCAACAATTACACACAAAAAATATAGTTGATAACAATTTTGGCTGCAAAAAATTGTAAAGAATCCTTGAACTTAGTAAATTATGTACACTTTCGGACAATTTTCGCTTTAACATTACCATAATTTCAATACGATTCATTTGCTGTTTTGTCTATCCTAAAAAACCTATAACTAAATACAAAAAAACAATTTGACGACACGTTTACTGCATAAATCTCAAAACTAGCCGTACAGTAAAAAGTAAAAACGAAAACGAGGTCGCAATTTCTACTATAAAAATACATAATAAATGCATTGAATTTATAGTTTTATAGTTCAAAGTGTACTTAAAAATAACAATTTTGCAACAAGGTATGAACAACTTGCCACGAACACATTTTTATCATATATTTTTAAAGATTATTTACAAAGATAAAG
>JAQFYM010005650.1:0-12910 GCA_034694785.1 Agrenia bidenticulata
TATCTTGATAAATAGACGCGAGTCGAGACCTGCGAAAGATGCAGTCAGACAATCTAAACTATATAATGATTTCTTTATATTTAAAATTGCAGAAAGCTGTATCATTCTTTCTTAAAAAATATTTTTTATGCCGATAAAATGCGTTTTTACGCATACGCTTTATGATGTTTACACTAGTAAAAGTCTTTTTATACAAAAAAGTATACAGAAAACCTTCTAAAATGGTATTTATGTTTATGAATAATTGTCAAGAGGCATAATAAAAACACTTATTCCATACTATTTATTTTTTAGTTCGATTAAATCATAATAGGCAAATGCACTTGAAACGACAAAGAAAAGACTTCGGATATGACTATGACCGTTTATCAGCCGTTATTTATTTAGAATTCTATTGCTCAATTATGCATATATTATGAAGGCTTCCTGTATTCTATATACAGCCAGTAAAACAATACAGATATTTTTTTTGATAACTCTTTTAAAAATAAAAAATAGTAAGTGGATTTTTATAAGTATCTCCGAAAAAATCTCTATACTAAAAATTTAAAGAAATAACACAAAAGGCTATAACTAAATAAAAACATGAAAAAGAAGTATAAAGCAAACAAAAAATCTTTCCGATTTTGGCAGAAAAAATTTAAAATAAAATTGTGTGACTTTTATTATTTGATTTTTAGAAAAAAAAAAGATTCTAATAATTGAAAAAAAAGAACTTTTTTTGCCATTTATAATGTGATTTTGATGCTTTTAAACTGTTTTTCCTAAAACAAAAAATTAACGTGTGCATTTTCTTAAGAGTTACAATGCTTTAATATAAATTAACAAAAAACTAAAGATCTTCATAGAAAATTTTATTGAAAACTGTAATTTCTTTTTAGCAAAACTGTTGTAAACTCTTTTAAATTAATGCTGTATAAACTCTACTGTTATAATGACGCAAAAATGCGTCATAGGCTCAAAATGCGTAATTTTTATTTTGTGCTGTTTTTTTTTTGTTTTTTTTTTTTTATTTTTTTTTATTTTTTTAATTTTTTCGAAAATTTGAATGTTAAGAAAATACATGAAAATGATCCAAAACAATTCAGTTGTAAGAAGAAAAATGATATATATTATTTGTAACATTATGCAAACACAATTTCGTCCAGAATGCTCTTATGTTGTGATTCAGTCTTTTTTCCATGACGAACATATGCGTCATTAGTACAACTGCGAAATAACTTTTTTTGTATTTCAGTGGGAGTTAAGATATCGTAATAATTAAAAAAAAAACAATAAAAAAACATGCACTAAAAAAATGTTTTTTTATTTATCATAATATTGCACTCAAAGCATGTTCATTAGATACGCAGAAAAGTAAACTTAAAATACTTACTACAAAAACATAAAACCTCTGACTAATTCTTAACCTTGCAAATTTTCCAAAAATAATTGTATTGAAAATCAAGCGATGCGTAAAATTTATGGCTAATTTTTACCAACAAAAGGCACAGGATCCCGTATTCCAGTTTACCAAAATAACTTTCTCTATGTCACCCTTTGGCAAGTTTTGCGGTAGAGAATCTATAATTTAATAGGTGTGGTACGAACAAAATTAAAATAACACTGTGAGTTGTTTCGAATGTACGTTCAATGCAACAAATTATGCCTAATGTTACAAACTAGATATAAAAATTATAATCAATATTGGTTCTATAAAAGTAAACACAAATTTTCAGTTTTTAAAAAACATATAGAATATTTGCGAAGATAACAGCGCTTTACATTTACTTTTGAATGCAAGAAGGCATTTTTTATGTTTAAAAAATACCATTTTAAGTACAAAAATAGTTTTATTATCCATATCAAAAAATGTAAATTTTTATTGACATGTAAATATATGTATTACAGTCTTTCTTAGTTTTTGCCGTTTATAAAATGTGTTCGTCAAAAAAAAACATGTATGTGATCATATTGTTACGAGTCAACGACCAATATTTCTATCTATTCTACATAGATTACAGATGTCGTACGCACATTCAAATGTATGTTAACTGGACGCCCTAAATACTAGTCCTATAACTATGGGTAAAAAAAGCAGAGTGACGGATGGGCTAAGTAGAAGATGCATTTTAGTTTACTCGCCCATTCTTAAGGTGCATGTATGTACCCATTTAATATTGTATTATATATTTGTTTTTTTACTTGTGTTCTGTGTTTTGTTAATGAAATCGAGTAATTAGTAAAATGTTGTGAACAAATTCATGTATAACATAAAATGAAAAAACTGCCGAATTTCTGATGAACTATAAGCAGGCCTCTTTATTTACAGAAAACGCACGAAATTAATTTATTTCCCGTAAAAAAAAATTTGTAGTGGTTATTTACGGATTAAGTAATGAAAAAAAATTCTGAGATTTTTAGTATTTACGTTTTTATTCATATCAAGTGTATATAAAATCACATCACTAAAAATATATGGTATCAAAAAACATGGCTGCGTTCTATAATGACTAAGTTCAACTTTTTTTACAACATTGTGTACATATAAATAAGAATTTTATCTACTTCATGATTTTTAAAGCATTGACGGCATAAAACAACTTCAAAAAATCTGCAGTGAAATATAATGGTAACGTTAAACTGTAAAAAAGATTTTTTAGACAAAATAAATCCAAAATTTGGCAAGTTTTTCAAAATAGCACAAAACGAAAAAGAAAATTTTATAATATTAATTTTTTCAACATAAAGCTTGTAAATGGTATTATAATTTTTTTTGACAATAAATGTTTTATATATACCTTTTTTTTGACTCCAAAACTATTATCCAAAAAAAAATTAAATTTTTATAAAGAACAATGTTAAAGTCCTTTTTGTCGAGTTTAAAGCAAAATACTTACTTAAATTTACAACATATCAGACAAAGCTGTATTTTTCTAGTACCTAGATCTACAAATAAGCTTTTTAAACCTATGCTTAAAAATACAGAATTTCTTCGGAAAGATTGTAGTAATGTATGTATACATATCTTAGTGACAATGCTTGTATTGATTGTAGTGTCAAACCGATATTATAAAATTCATTTTGTATTTTTTAGTTTTAAGCTTATATAAATGCGTTTTCCGTAAAACCCGTATATAAAAAGGTTACAATTTTGCTAAAATCACGCGTATCTAACTATTTACGACGTTTTACGATAATCCCGTAAATAAAAAGGCCTGACTGTAAGCTTTTGGCTAGAACATATATATGCAATAAATAAGCCAATTCAGAAAAAATATGCATATAAGTAGTGGTTAAAATGACATAATGCTCTCTTTTTTATTCCGAAATTTTTAATGGCCCTATTTAAATTAGATTTTTTCATAATGCCGTTTTTTGTTCGCAATATTTGCCAATTTTCTTTCTAGAAAAAAGATGAAGACAGAACAAGAGAAGAAAGAACAAAATCACTGTATTGAAATCACTTTCGATGCTCTTGATACGTTATATGGGCATATTTGAGCTAACAGAATAAGGCGTAAGACAGGCTTAAAGGTGAAAAAAGAGACCAATAAATGATATTGTATAAATGTAAAAACAGCACATGTTAGCTTGCAGTAAGATACGCTTGGCTGAAATAGCAAAGTACTAAAATTCGCGAGCAAATATAATTTACACAAGTAGTAGAGAAGAAACAGAAAACGAAAAAGCGTTCAACACACACCATTGAGAACAACAATATAGACAAAAACATTTACCCCCGGCTCAACATAGCAAACGATACAAATAACTAGTAGATTTAAGTAGACCCAGTGTGCGCATCAACGGATTTGTCACGCCAAACAGCTAAAAACATAAAACTTGATCTTGGATTATTTCCACCGATTTCTGAACGTCTAAAAGAATATGTGAAACATTGCTCGTTAAAATAGTCAAAACCTGGGTACGCGACTCTTTTACAATAATATGTTATCATGCTTAAAATTTTATCAAGAATAACAAAAAAGAATTTATTTGGACGGAAACGGCGTTGAAAGAAGCGGCAATGATTGGGGGGGGGGGAGGACACGCTGTCTCGCACCGAAAAACAAAGTGAGACTTTGAATTTAAGGAAACATCTTTTTTTGTGCAGAATTTTTTTGAGTAAAAAATCTTAAATTAAAAAAATGTTAAACGTAAAATTTTTAAAAAAAAACATATAAGAATTTTGCCATTGTAAATCGTGTTTTCATGCCATATTTTGTAAAAAAAACTGACTAGCCCTATTTAATAAAAAATACTGGCTACGCCACAGTTGGACGGTAAATAGCCGCTAAAAATCTAGATTAAATATTACTAATGGCTGTTGGACACACTGGGATGAAGGATAGCTGTTGCTGGAATACTCTTTTGGTGAAAGCAACACCAAAAAAAACTGGACTGTATTTTTACTTCAGTTAGAGGATTATTTCTTTGAACAGCCCTGAAACCATTGTGATATCAAATCGAGATAATAGTCTTAAAAATTAATTGAGACAAATTCTCCTACGCACAACGCCAATTATATGCCAACGACATCTACTAGGCAATAGTAAACACCACTTTAAACCCACAAATTTGTGTCCATTAAGCATTTTAGGCTGCCAATTCTCTTTCAGTGCAAGTTTATACAGATTACATAAATGAAATCACAAAGCAGACGCAAAATTGCATCAATACTACTTTAAGTGTAACTCACTTCGATGAGCGACTAGCCAAAGCGAAGCATCTTTATATAAGAAAAAACCTATAAATGGGCTAAATTATAATTTAGCGTTGTTATTTTAAAGTGAACTCCTAATAATCGTATTATTACAGTCTCTGCATATTTACGTAAAACACGAGATATGTGGAAAGCATAAAAAAGTAGTACAATTTACATCTCGTTTTTCGTTGCCTTCTTAGCATTTATTATGGTATAAAGTAAGAAATCATAAAAATTCATTGTTAAGAGATCATCTGATAATAATTTTTCAGTAGGGACTAGCCCTGTTCTAGAACTAAAAGACAATATCAGCTTTTGTATGTATTTAAAAGTATACAGGCTCCTATTATCTATGTTCTTGCAGTTTGCGATTTTATAGGGATACCTGAAAATTGATTTAAAAAAAAACTAATACAGTTTTTTTTGCGTTAGGAATTGTTATTTCTAAGCATTTAGTCGCCATACACATTAACAGAATTAATCAGACAAGAGCTTAAGAAACCGATAAAAATATATAAAAGAAGTAGACAAATGACCAAAATAAAATTGTGGGTCTGAACTAACTTCTTACTAAGAGCAAAAGCATGAGCAATCATGTTTAAGTTGTGCAAATTACTTTTACTATATCATTATTGCCTTTTGCATATCTTTATAATCGATTTTTATTTCTTTATTTGATGTTCTGATATACATGACAAGCGATTTTCGCAGTTCTGAAGTTTCTCGTAGCATTTGTCTAGTTTACGATATGTCAAAAACCGTTTTTGATGTTGAATGCTTTTCCTTAAATGTTCTGTTTTCTATGCTTTAATGTGTTTGAACATCTTTTTTTATACGGTTCGCAGGCATGTGGGCTTTTATGTTTACTTTACGCCATGGTTTCTGTATCTTATTTGTTGTTTTGAGATTGTAGTTGTAAATTTGACAGTTTTCTTTTCTTTTTTTTGTGATTTATTATATTTAATATTGAAAGATTGCCTTGCGAATTTTTTCTTTTATCATGATTTATTTCATGTATATTTTTAATATATTTTTAACAAATGAAATTGTTCTCATAGGTGCTAAATATTTTCTTATTTTTTGTATGTTATTATTTGTGGAAGTTTTACTATCTTCCGCCTGCCTCTTTTGTTTTTAGCGTGCTTGAAATACTCGGGTTTTTTTCTGTCTTCTCTCGGTCTGTTTATATTGATTTATTGTGGTATATTGGCAAATATTGGAAAATATAAGGGCATTATAGAAATTATCTATTTCTTAAGGGCATTGCTGGATTTCGGCATAAAAAAAATTGCACATCGTCAAAAGTGGCACCCGTTCTTGTTTTTGCATTTTGTCGGGTTCGGGTCAAGGTGTCTGCTCCCGGGTTGATCCAGCATTTCCCAGGTCGAATCAACGGTGTTCATATTACTCGTTTTTTGTTTTGCTTAAGTCAATTTTTTGGTTAGAAAACAAATGTTAATCTTTAAATAAAATTTATAAATTTTAATTTTAATAAATGGTTATGTAAAAATGATTAACGCATATAGGAAGAAACTAACTTCTGTTATTAAATATACAAAATATCTATATAATTTATGCTTTCTCTATAAAATTAATAAATTTATGGAAAATAAACTGCATCTCTTAAAATGTATCAATCCATGTTTAATATGTTTGAACATACATTTTCTTTACATAGCTATAAATACAAACTCTCGTAAATATTTAAAAAACGCAAAAATACCGATAAAATTGTAATGAACAATCAGACTTTTGCCAGCCCTATTTTTAAATGCATATTTAGTTTTATCACATGTTTTTACACATAATGAAAAATTTCATATAAATTAAAAATTTTCTTTGGGGCGATGTACAGCCAGCCGCAATAAAAAAGTAAACAAAAAACACAGACCTACACGGTTTGTACAAGGCACTCGCGAAAAGACCTTCCAAGCTGCTAGTAAACTACCTAATCATATATTCATATTGCGTCCGTATGACAAAAATGTCAAAAGTAAAAAAAGTATAAGTATAAGTACCAATATAGACCGTTTTCTTTGTAAAACTTACATAATTGGTTTTTTTTATTATGCACGGGTCCAACAGTAATTGTGCCTACGTACCTACCTCGGCTTTTTGTTTTTTTCGAAAGCTTATACTGTGCAGTAACTGTATTCTGTCACAAAATTACTAAGTACTAATTATTTAAACAAAACTTTACCAGCGTTTTATGTTGCTAAATAACTTATAAAGCACAAAATTATTTATTATCGACATATTTTGTTTGTATTTCGCTTTCATCGTGTATGCTCGTTTGTCGTTTATTTTTTATTTATATATAAAATATACATATAAAATATTAATGCACGTAACACGATTTTATACTGAATTAGTTTTTTATAAGACAAATTTTACGTGAAAATCTACTAATGTAAATTTTATAATATTTAACTAGTCGAAAATAGCTACACAGTTTTTTTTTCCTTATCATCAAAATACAAAGCAAAAAAGATAAAAATAAATAATTAATACAATTTTTTGGAAACCCAAAATCTATTCTATAATTGCACTGTTTTTAATACTACTAGCAAGAAAGCCAACAGTTGCTTTTTATACGAACCCGTATTTCCGAAACATAAAAACCTCTATTATGTGTTTAGTATCCTTAACGTTAGCTGAAACATTCTAGAAAGTTTCTGCAATTACTGCGTAAAAAACGTTTAAATAACATTTAAGTATTGCGTAGTTAAGACACATATGACTCGTAAAGATAGAACTTGATTTTTATGTATAAAAACATAACCAAAATAAAAAACAAAGAGTAGTTTACAATATATACCTATAAAAGATTGTCAAAAAATAATAATGTATAGTACAAATAACTTATTAAGTTTACTTAAAAGGTGATCTAGGCTTCATTCAAAATTGTTTAAATATGCAAAATTAAAAATTTTGTATTGTCCAGTTACAAACCTAGAAAAAAGATATTGTTTACAAATATATACAAAGATTTTGGATTTTTTAACTCTTTTTTAATTTTAGTATTTAATGTCAAATCTATAAACTGTACGGTGTAAACTTGTGCATCATAAATAAACATTATTTTTGTTGCTTTTTTTTTGTGGGATACGTTCATTTTATTTTTTTTTTTGGTTTAAAAGTTTACAGAAAAATTTGCACTGCAAAATTATATTTATATTTAGTCAGCATATTTAGTTACTATGCAACATTATCAGACGCATGTTTTTTTATAATGACCTAGGGAAGAACTTCGGGTTCCGGGTCGTTCCGGTCAAGTTTAATTCGTTATAACAAAAAACCGGGTCAAAATTTTTCCGGGGACCATCCTTGATTATCAGGAAAAATGTATATTGTAAAAATATATTCCTACTGAAAGATCAAATACACCATATATTAATTTGCAGGCTTAACCACAAAATCGGTAATTACTTACATGACCGGTTACAGGTACAGCAAGAACAACTAACTTCATGCCGTATTTACTTGTTTTGGCTAAAGTAATTTTGTTGGCCGTTAATCTTTGCAACGTCGTCACGCGTAAATCAGAATTTTTATGATTACCAGCAAGTAATATATTTCTGAATTTCTATTTAGAATCCGCAATTTTGCGGTTTTTATTAGTCTATTTCCGCTAAAGGCTATTGTAAAAATTACGTGAAAAGACTTAAAAAAATTTAGATTTTCAGTCTAGTGACATAAGTTAGGTTTTTTTTTGTAATTTTTTACGTATATTCTTTTCTTATTCCGCACAGCCATTTTTAACGCTTTCTGTGGTATCAAAAGTAATTTTTTTTGCCAAGTAAAAGACTTTTTCTGTATTGTAATTTATAGTAATATTATAGACACAGATTTTTCATTTTCCATATTAATATTTTTTTTTAAGTAAGAAGCACATATAATTCACAGCTTTTCTGAAAAAAAAATGTAACAAAATTTACTGGCAAAGTTGGATCTTCTATAAATATTCTTATACTAAGTGGTATAGATCAATAAGTTGGTTTTTGTTACAACAACCACTTTTAGTGGTTTCCTGCAGATTTACTATATTTTTAGGGATTTTTTATTTTTTTCATTTCCGGTTTTCCTTGAGAATCTGTAGTGCAAAATATTTCTTTACGTTTAGTTTCTGGTATAAAAATGCTAGTTCAAAATCGTTTTTCCGTACTTTTGTGAATCTCTGTTGTTTTTTAGGGAGCGGGAAAAGTTTACAGTATGAGTAAAAAAAACGGCAAAATAAAAAAACCCTCGGCAAATATACAAAAACACATGCTTGGCTGCAATAAAGGCTAACCTAAAAATGCTGCTCAGTAAAACTAGACATACGGGAACCTTGTTCACTGTATTTTTGCAAGTAAATAAAGAAGATATTTTTCTGTGAGTTTAAAGTTTTAGATCGTAGGCTTACGGCTTTTAAATCAATTATAAACACTTTTTACAATAGTTTAAAGCACAGTTGTTTGTTTGCCTTGTTGTAAAATCTATTCTCTTACTCCATTATTAGCCATTTTTACGATGTAAAAGAACAAAAATCATATTTATGCTAAAAATACTCTTTAATTTTCACTTTATCCTCTTTTTGAACAGGGCAAAAAATCATACTTGCTCTAGATATATGTTTTGCCTTTTTAAAAATGATTTTTAGGCAAATCACGCCCTTTTTATGAAAAAAATGATTTGTGATAAAATCATTTTTATCACAAAAATACCTATAAATTTACCTTACTCTTGTAGAAATCGCGATTAAATTTTTACGTCCTATTTATATGTTTAGCTATTTAAAAATGATTTTTAGGCAAATCAACGCCCTTTTTATGAAAAAAGTGATTTATGATAAAATAATTTTTATATTTAACAAAAAAAAGCATTTTACTTAAGTTTTTGAAAAGACGCGCAAGATTTAGAACATGCCACATTATATGTTTTGCTATGTTAAAAATTTTTTTATGTAAATAAACGCCTTTATATAAATAATACGATTTAATATGCATCATTTTTATCTTTAAAATACTATTTAATGTATTTAACATTTATTTACGATAGCGCACAAAAATAGTTATGCCCTTATTAAACGCTTTACATTTTTCAAAATGTTTTTTAGGCAAATCAACTCTCTTTTAATGAAAAAATAGATAAATAATAAAAACATTTTTATATTCTAAATATTACAACTTTATACCCATATTCTATTTATATCTGCGCAAAAGGTTCATCCCAACCCTATAAGATTGCTGACCATTTGTAAAAATGTTTTTCAGGCGAATCAACGCCATTTATATAAATAATAAGATTTATGATTACATCTTTTGCTATATTAAAGTACGATTAAATGTACCTATACGTTATTATAACGATCTCCTAAAAAATTAACTCTTCTTATTATATATTTTGCCATTGAAAAATAGTTTTTGGGCAAATCAACGCCTTTTTTACGAAAAAATTGATTTATGTATAAAAAATTTTTATCTTAAAAATATAAAATATATTGTTGCCTTTTTTTCTTTTGGCATATCTATTCTTGCAAATTATAGAATTTGTTCTTATTAAAAATATATTTGAATCGCTATGTAATTTTCAGCAGGCTTATTGATTTTTTTGCAGCATACTTACGATAAATTTACAGAGCTGTTATTAAGAAACCATTTTTTACTATTTCTGCACTTTCCCATCGTTCCAAATCCGGCCCGATTTTTTTATTGTCACTAGACTATTAATATTAATTATACTTAGTCAATGCCTTTTTCCAGTATTAATATTGTTCATATGTAAAAATCCTCGGTTTGCTTCTGCCAAACTGATTGAAATCGGTTAACTTATACCTTTTGCTTTTTTGTTAGTTTTGGGTTCGTCTTTCATATTTTTTTGTAAAAAACTTTTTACGTAATTTCTAAATTAATTTTTCTGAATTTTTATGTTGAAAAGCTGCGCTAAAACATTGCACACATTTTCACTGTATCCCCATGGACTTTCATTTTGTTCTTTTTTTCATAGTGTTTGATCAAAAATTTTTAGAATATTAAATATTTTATATTTACTTGTAATATTTTCGTTCTTTAAATTTTTATTGTATATTACTTGTGGCCTTGCTGCTGATCGTAAAATCGGAAAGCGAATGATTCATTTTTTATCATTCACTGTAATTTTTGCATTGGTACACGATATGATTTTCGCTATGTCGTAGCTTCATATGTTTTAAAATAATCTTTATTTTTTATTGTAAGAGTTCACTTCGTCATTTCTAAGTTTTAAAAAAATGCGTTGGTTGGATAAGACTGCTGGCTCTTGAGATAATGTAACTTCTTCTTAGGAGTCATTTAAAAGATACGCTATATATTTATAAACTATTTTCTAATATGGAAATATTAAAACCTATGACACCAATCAGGTGATGTTTCATATATTTCTTATCTGAAACCAATATCATACATAAAATGCACTAATAGTTATCTTTAACTACCAGTTAACTTTCTCAAAATGTTTAACGCCCAATGCCTTTTCGTTTAACGCCAAATGCTCAAAAATTTTGGCCTGCGGCGCTATTTCGATTTGCTTCGCAAATCTCATTGACGCCCCGCTGTGCTAGCTTATTCGCATAGCAATAAATGCGAATAGCAACGTCTGCTTAGTACGCTATAATTGGTTTAGCGTGTTTAGCGTGTTCTAGTAGGATCCAGTACACAACCGCGTCTTTTAAAAATTGTTATTTTTGTTGCTCCACTTACATTTCATACTTTCCATGTGTAAAGAAGTATTGTTTAAGATCAAAAATGCATTTCTTTAGCGTGTATTTCCACCGATAAAAGGTGATCTTTTTATCTTGCAGACCTGTATAAAGTAAAATATCGTTTCTTAAAGATAAATATAACAGCCAAATAATTTTTAAATGTTTTACATTGCAATATCTTAAAAATATCTCTATTTGTTTTGCTTTGTGCTTAACTAAAATATTTTTTGCTGTCCAGGATTTAGTTCACACAGATATCCATACGTTAATACTACATGCTGCGTTAAAGGGCTAAATACTCGTCATATTTTTTTGCTAAAGTACTTTCTAATGTCTCACATATTTGTTTATATTCATACTGGATTTTATTCGCACGATTAATGTGCTGTAAAGTTATCTAGTCGCGCCGTAAAATCATTTTTTGTACAACAATCCTTAACTCCTGCGGAAAACAAAAAAGTACGGGCCCAATCTTAGTATTTACGGAAAAATACGTATACGAAAATTATAAAGATGAACACAAAACGCATAAACGCAAAAATAAAAAATAAAAGCATGCATAAAGCTAAAATGAAAATTTCTCATTTTGCGAAAAATAATTTAAAAGAAAATTGTGCGTTTTTTTTAGTTTTTTATTTTGATAAAAATATGAAAAATCTAAAAAAAATAAAAAAATTGTTTTTTTAAATATATAATGTAATTTTGATGCTTTTAAAACGTTTTCGCAAAAAAACGGATTCAAGTGTATATATTTCAATAATAGTTAACAGCGGCATCTAGTACTAGCTGCCGCCTATGATTAAGACAATGCCATACTTTTATATTTTGTACCTGTGTCTTAAGTAAAGTTCCGACTCCTGTTTATACAAGTCAACTCAGATGCCTTTAGCAACAGAAAATGCAACTAAATGTTCTTGCAAATAAATAGTATCAAATTGGCAGATTTTAAGCGTGATATTTTTTTGATTAAAAATAGGTGTTAATTTCCGATCATCTTATTCGATAAGATTTGCAAAAAGAAACAAGGGAGTTGTTTCATTTTGTATCGTAAACTGTTTATCTAAAATTGCTTTTTGTGAAATCGTAAAAGCGTCGTCGTTAATTAAGCAAATTTTTCGTTCTTTCTTAATAGTATGTTTGCATTTCCTATCTTTATATCAGCTGCATAAATTTTAGTATTTTTATACGTACTGTCATCTATGTAAGGAGTATACATTTCGATTTTATTTATTGTCAACAAGTTCTACAAGCTTTGGCCAGTAGCAGACATAGTTAGGCGAATGGAGGTATTGCCCCTAGCGGCCCCCTGAAAAGAGGTTTTTTATATTTTTTTGTGTTTAAAAAATTATCTTGCTGCAAACTAAAAAGAATTTAATACCGGAAAAGTTTTAATAACAATCTTTATAACTCTTATGTTGTTACTCAAAATTACTATGATGCCGTTTATTGACTATTTTGCAGATTTGCGCCCCTCCTCCACCTGAAAATGTGTTCTTAGTCCGCCA
>JAQFYM010005651.1:0-12904 GCA_034694785.1 Agrenia bidenticulata
GATATTACGTAATGTACCATCTTTAAGTCAAAAAAAAAGCATGTTTATAATTTAAAGGTGACAAAATATTGTTTATCACATAGTTTTTTTTTTATTATAGTTTTTTGAGCAAAAAAAAATTGTCGTATATAGCCAATATATTAATACGAAGATATTTCCTAACAATACAATATACAATAATTATTTGAGAATATTTGTTCAAAAAGCAAACAAAAACATATAAAAACTTATATTTTATGTGTTCTTGCACACGGCGCTAGTCACAATAGATATCTTGTGTACATTTGAATATTATTCTTGTACTTCTATATAAGAAAAAACCTTACCCTTTCTCCTAAAATTGTATATTTTACACCTAAAATATAGCCTTCAATAATAAAGTATAAAAAGGCGGATATAGCAGCTAAAATTGTGTGTAAAAGCTTTTAAAAGTACGCCTCAACATTTAAGATTGCAAAAGCTTAAAAGTACGCCTAAACATTTAAGATTGCAAAAGCTTAAAAGTACGCCTAAATATTACAGATTGTAAAGATATAAAGGACAAGATATACGGTAAAATACACAAGAAAATTAATAAATTTTTATTTATAGTATTAAACAAAATAATGCACAAATTTCTTATCAAACTAAAAATATATTTTTTTACAAATTAAATGCTATAAACTTCACACATCTAACAGTAAATGCAAAAAAAAAAGTTTTTCTCTCATAAACACAAATAAACCGAATTTTTGTATTTATTGTCGGCGCCCAGCAAGCCATCCGCACCCAGCCCGCCATCTGGGGCCTAATAAAAGCTCAAATAAAACGAAAATACACTTATAAATGCGAGAACTCTTTTCTAGGAGTTTATTATACAAAAACGATAATAAATATAATTTTTATTTTTTATTTTTAAAATTTTTTTAAAAAATGAAAAAACTAAAAAATAACTATTTTATCAAAAAAATATATTTTTTTGACGTACGGGATGTACGTTTACCTATTTTTGCCATATGATTGCTTTTTTTTGCTAATTTCCTATTATGCCCGAAGGCGTGCTGGTTGCAGATATCGCGCTGCGCGCGCCACATTTATTAATTCCAAAAATCGACACAAAAATTTGTGAAATCAAATATATACCTGTTTTAAAAACATACTAGATAAAAATATCAAATTTAACACAACATATAAAAATATAATATATAAAATCCTTTTAAACAGAATTTTGTTTTCTATATAAATTTTTTACCTTTTTGTTCACCAAAATACATCTTAAACAAAAAAAAAGCAAAATCGAACAAAAAACTTTAAAATAAACAAAACAGTAATAAAGTCTCAATAATTTAAAATCTCAACGAAAAACGGCTTAAATCGAACATAAAATTTACAAATATCCTTCAAATGCGAGCACAGACTAGAGAACTTTTTACAATGTTTTTGGCAAGTGTGTTTGATCTGCTTTACACAGTTCTTGACCCGCATATTTAACGAAAAATTGCAGGCGATTAAAAATACAAAATGCGAGTTTTTTTATTTACAAAAAATGCAAGTTTTTGTTTGATATTTCGTTTTATATTTTTTTTATATACATTTTTTTTTAGTTTTATAGGTAAATGGGCATTACTAACAATTATATACATTTTTAGGTTTCTTTGTCATCTTTTATTATTTAATTGTACTTTATCGTTAATAGGCCGTTTTGGCTGTTTTGTCATTTAACAACAAAAGTATACGGTTTTTTTGCTTTTTCACGAAAGCTAGTGTATGGTTTTGTATTTTTTTCAACGATTGTAAAAAAATTTGCCCAATGTTTGAACTGTAAGTGCAAAAAAGTATATTTAATGCGTGATTTGTATTTTACGCAACTTTTTTTTTAGGTAATTTGCGGAGTTAAAACGATGATTTTTTACTTTTTTAAATTTTTTTCATATTTTTTTACTCGAAAAATGTATAGACTGGTTTTTATAAAGAATAATTTACAACCCAAAAAGTTACTGCTACCAAAGCATATATAAAATTATATAAAACACATATATATCATTTTAGAGATGGTTAGTTTATAATTATTTATTTGAAAAATATATCATATAACATAAAATTTTAAAAAGTAATATTAAAATTTCATTTGTGATAAAATTTATTAACTTAGTGTATTTTTTTAGAAAATGTAAACCTTCCCATATGTTGTGGTCGCAAAAAAAAAAACTAATAAAAAATAAATTTCCGTTTCCTTGTACAGGAGCCCACGCAAGGCGTCGCGGTATTTTTATTACACGACCCCTGGGGCATTGATTTTTTTCCATAGTTTATATCCTGGTATGATACATCATTTCTGACACCTTGGTGATAATAACAAGTTTATAAAAACTAGAACCGACTAAAAAAAACTTTCTTGTTAAATACATATTTTTTTTTTGTTTTATATATAATGTTTATACAAGTTACAGTATTCCACCGCCGAAAATACTCCATTAAGTGCAAAATATACAAGTGAGAAAGACATGCATATATGTAACTTGTAAATTATGCAACCTAGAATGCATATCTAAGAGTAAACTAGACCTTTTCTTGGTGTTGTAATGTAACACCTTAATTTAAAAACTATTTACCACCATCAACTACTTCTGTAACACGCAACTATATTTTTACAGTAGCGCAAACAGCGCAAAACTTCTAGATTTGAATAACCAATTCTTTGAACGATTTTAAAGCTTTAGGTAGCTTTTTTGCTGTATAATCTAATATAATTGGATGGATATTTTACGTTGAAAGTAACAACTTGCATATTAATAGTGAGCTAGTTACCACTTAAGCAGTTGGTAATGTAAAACAACAATAAATACTCGTATTAGAGTTTTTAACACCAAATATGATCATGAGCTTTGTTAATTATATTATAAAATAAATTTATTTAATGCCTGGATTGTAATATAGTTAAAAAAAAAAGTTAAAATAAAATAAAAAGAGGAAAGAAAAGACAAGACAAGGAAATCGCACATAGAATACATATTAGTATTGTTGCATTTATTTTATACGTATAACAGATTTTAATACAGATTTTATATTTTATTATAACAAGAAATCAGCACTCAAAGTAAGAATTTTATATGCTTTATATAACCAACGCAACTAAAAAACCATCAACAGCAACTTAGAGATATTGAGTTTGTACCAATGTTCGAATATATACCAACAACAATTGGTGACTAAGCAGGTTAGTAACAGGGTTCACAATTTTAGGGAACGATCCTTATGATCCGGTGTGGCCAATTCTGTACTCTGAAAACCAGAGTGGCACCGGGTTAAAATTATTGGCTCTCGAAAATATAAGATCTAAAATGACGGTATAAGTATCAAAAAAAATATTAAACAAAATTTATTGACATAAAGAACTATTTTAACATATTTATACAATACAATAAAATACAAAATAAATAAATATTGATATTTTTAATTTAAAACTAATAATGTCAGTTTTATGGTAAATTAATCGCATAATTTATGTTTTTTTTTGTTTCATGGGTACATTAGCAGGACCCGGGTTTTTTTTATTTTTTACGATTCCTTTGGTAGTCTATATTTTTATAATTTGCAAAAAATCGATACAAAAACTATTGATCAAGGATACTATGTAAAATTTATATGGAATAAAAATATATAACCACGTGTAATTTTTTCTTAAATGTTATGGACACGGCTTAAAAAATATTCTTATATTTGCAGCCTTTTTTGTAAAATACTTAGAATTTTCGGAATATTTTTACTATTGAATAATTAATTTGCTAAAATTATTTATCAAATATAATTTTTAAATGGTTTTTATATCAATATATGAGATAATAAATGCTTTATAAGTTTGATGCATGTATAGAATCACGATCAGGATTAGCGACGCATCAAAGGTAAACTAAAAAGTACCTTTAGCATTATACTTGATTTTAAAGGCACATTTTGACTGCAATCATTTATATTTCTGCAAGGAATTGCATCCAACGTATATTTTAACTTTATAAAGTAATACAAAAGTAACTAAATCACTTAATTTTTATTTAAAACGAGAAAATCAAATTTTAGCACAAAAGCTTATGATAAAAATGTTTATCGCAAAATATAAAATGAATACGGTATCATAAAGATCCATTTTACTATTTTTGCTGATATTAGCTATTGTTGTAGCTCTTCAACTTCAATTTTATAATTTATTTGACCGATTCAATTGACAATTTTGGACACCCCTGCTTTAGAAAAGTATAAATCAAATGGGATGAGTACCCATAGTATGATTATTTTGATTAAATTGACAATTTTATGCAACCAAATATCTTTTATAACAACTATTTGTTTTGCTGTATTTTTTACTAAGTTAGCTCGTGATTTAAACCCGCAAAAAAACTTTAACTTATTTTACCAAACTTTTAAATAAAACTTTTTTAAATTTAAACACAATTCAATTATTTAACTGCAAAAATTTAAATAATTGATATACAAAAGTACGTATACTACACGTAGCGATAAAAAAAATCATCTAAAATCATTGGTAAAGATATTTTATTGAATATTGTATTAGTATTTTCTTGCAAAAAAATAAAAAAAAAGTTTTAACAAACAATATTTTTTTTTAAAGGTAATGTTTTTTTGAATAAAGCATCGTTCAGGTACATTTTCAAATACAAAAAACAAGAGTAAAATGGCATCCACTTTGCTTTTTTGCAAAAAAAAACACAAAAAAGCATTATAAACCGGTCTGTGTACTTCATTTGCGTTGATTTACTATTTGATAATGAAGATCACACGAAAAATCGTAATCAAGTTAACAATGTATCTATTTTTTTGGCATGGTAAAAAGTAAAATATATTACGCATACAAAAAAGGCATGCTCACGCCGTCTTTAAGCTTTAATTTTTTCCCATGTCGAAATTACATGAATTTCTAGTTAATCAAATTTTTATTCTTTTACAGCAACATAATGGGCATAAAAATATAAATCCTCGGTTAATTTTATACGGATGCCACTGCTGATTTTAAACAAAGAAGCAAAAAGAAGAGACTAATACGCATTATACCAGCGAAACTATATATTCTGGTTTTTGGTCATCCAAAAGGCATGTTTTCAAAAGTTAAAAATACTGTTTATATTGGAATTAGAGACCGGTTCTTTTTGGGAATCTGCATTTTTTTTATCTTTTTGTAATGTTTAAAATTTAAGTTTGTTTTAAATTTTCTTCTATAGTTTAATATTATTCAATTTTGTGGTTAAATTTTTAGATTTTCAAAAATATTTTATCTTCACTAAAACATTCATTACGGAAAAAAAACGACCCTAATACACTTAACAGTATATGTAACTTTAATTTATTAGGGCAAAATGTGCATATAACTATTTAAATATGATTAAGTAATATATTACAAATTATCAATAATTGCAATTTTTTCAACAAAAACTCAAACGATCAAGGTCTTTAAATGCAAATTTGCTATATTAACACGTAAAAAACATATTACCATACGTCTCACTTAATACAGATGAAAGGTTTTTTTTATTATCAACAATGTGCAATAAACATGATCCGTAAGTTTTTTGTATGAAATTCTGAAGTTTCTGCGCGTATACAATTACATAAAAAAATTTGCCTGAGCATTTTTAACATATTTGTATTTTTAAATCGACTTTAAAAAACTATCATGTTTTTTCGATTTCCAAAAAGGGCGCGACCCGGAGGGTAACTCACGCACGAAAGACAAAGATGAGGTACGTTCCAGCATCAAGCATAGGTAACGCGATTCTTCACGAGGTACAGAACATATTTTGACATCTTATATTTGACTACAGAGCACCCGGCAACACTTAGTGTTAGCAAGGAGCTAAATTAACATAAATATTGCCTTCTACTTATCAAAATGTACATAATTTGATTTATTTTACGTCTTTGTATATATGCATATCCGCTGCATTTTTTTTTAAGCCTTAAAGTAACAGCCTATCTAAATATATATATACTTTTTGTTCAATCAAAAAATGGCTACAGTTTTTCATATACAACTTGTTAGACAAAGAAAAAAAAAATCAATGGAAATTATTTTTGATCAAAAAAATGCAAAAAATTCACTGTTGATTAGTTCTGATGCAAAAAAATAAGTTTTTTTATTCCGGAAAAAAGATCCCCATCATGACATCCCAAATTAATCCTACCATTGCTCAATCGGACATACAGGCTTTCTCGGCGACCGAATAATCGCAAAAGCGTATAAGGGGCCATTCGGAAAATTTTCCATTGGAATTTTTCAGGCCAAATTAAGGGGTAAAAAATTTCATTGGAAAAAATAATTCCATTGGAATTTTTTTTAGTGTCAAATATTGATTTTCCTATGGAAAAATTTTTTGCCATTGGCCTAAACAATGTCCAAGGTAAGCTACCTTGGACATTTTTTTTTCCATTTGAAAAAAAAAATGAAAAATTCCATTGGAAAATTTTCCGTTGGAAAATTTTCCGAATGGCCCCTTAATTAACGAAACTTCCCCGATACGGAAAATTATATATATAATCGAAAATGTGCTTATGTACCTATACCGGGCCCGGCTTATGTAAAATGCTAATGGAAGCAAAAGAGACTTTAGTCTTGTTTGGGATTTCTTGAAAAAAATAAAAGCCGTGGAAATGACATATCAAGGCAAGGAATGGCTCTGCCTAAGTGAAGAAGACACCCTTGAAAAAAAACGATTGCCTGCCTTTGACGCCATGTCCAGCATTTTGGTTCCCCTTGGGTAAAAGAATTGATCAAAAGCGAGTAAACAAGCCTCGTCCGACTAGGGACATCATTCGTAGGCAAAATCAAGCGTCCAAAAGCGCTTTTAAATGTGTTTATCAATATAACCCATGACGGTGATCAGCAGGGATTTGCTGATCAATACTTTTTATAAGCATCCACTCGGGCCCAGAACAACCAGGGTCCGAGTCACTAATGATAAAGAAGAAAAGAATGGAGGACAAATCTATAACTCAAAATACTTGCAACGGATATTGAACCCCTATTTTTTACTGTCGCATTCTTTTACCCAATGTGAAAAAATACAAAAGATATGAGTCGCAACCAAAAACGTAATATACTCCGTCAAAAAATACAATAATGTAGACAGTGTAATTAATTCTACCCCATATCAGCAAAACTGCATTATAATAAAGTCTGTACTGCCTCCTAGTCAGAATCTAAATGACAAAAATAATTTCTATAAGTGTGATCCGTGCACACACGAACCACATTTTTCAGGTAAATCTTCCAGCAACCAAAAAAGGATACACAAAAAAAGTCAGACTTGGGCTCGGAAATGACCCAAGGCGATCTGCTAACTGAATATCAAGACAATAACTCATCTGCAAAAGCAGAAATACAACCTGCCTTTTATCTAGGGGTTTTATTTGCGAGATCTTGAGACTAGAAAATCTTCAAAATTTACATCTAGCGCGATCTCGAGACTCTCAAGATTTTCGAGAAAGTCGAGACTCTTAAGATTCTCGAGATTCTCAATATCCTCGACAAAAAATATTGGCTTAAAACAATAAAATTATAGCAATATGGCTGTAATAAAGTCTTAAGGAACAAAAAAAAAAAGTTAACAATACTTAAATTACTATTTAAGTTAATCGAACCTTACTTTTAGCACTGTAAGATAACTGTATTAAAAAATTTGTTGTTTTTGTTTTCGAGGGCACGCATATGTTTTTTTTACACTAATGATGTAAATATAGATAAGTTCATCGAAAAAATTCAAAGGTATTTTACAAATTTAAAACATTAGAAAATGTTTTAACCGTCAAGTATATCCTATGAAACATGTTATTAAGCAGATATCTTGCTCATATGTTAGAAAAAAAAATACATAGTATAAAATTTAGACGCTTGCTGTTCTACCAGTTTGATTATAATTATAATTTATAAATAAATCTTAAAATTTTAATTTGATTTAAAAGTTTGCATGTTCTGCGTATATGTGTTACTCTGTAACCTTGATAAGTTTGTATTATCATGCTTTGTTTGTATATTAAATACTAAAAAAAGTCTACATTGGGACGAATTATACAAATTGATAGATTTTTACAACTGGGATTAGAATACAATGAAGAAAGAGGTTTGCAATAATCTTAAAGGCTTGGTACCGTTGTTTGCTTGTAAAACATTGTTTTAGAATATTGATTAGATTATATTGATTTGTTACTTTGTTTCAAAAAGACGAAATTTCATCATAAATAAAAATTATATTTTATAATAGAATGATAGCAAAAAAAAGCAATAATACTAAATACTCTTACTGTAAGTGTACGTATAGTGGAATGGGGTTTACATTATTAAAAGATTTTCTGCTCGTTTATTTAGGCAGTAATACTTAAGAAAAATTATCATATGTAAGGTTTTGTCTTGCATTCTGCTACGTGTCTTAGTAGCTTTTATGTTTGCATTACAAAAACACCTTTTCAGCTCCCACTGATGTTAATTTTATATCACTTAGATGATGCAACATACTTTGCAATATTGAATCCGCTTTCCGTATAAAATATATCGCTCAAATGATTGTTAAAAAGTGTAAGTGCATTGATTAAGATCTTCTGTATCTTTTAGTGGCAGATTTTTGCTATTTCGGGGTTGCGAAGACCCTTTGTGTAAATGTGATCTGCATACTCACCGTGTTGGCGTCTACATCTTCTTGAGGTGTAGCTGTATTTTTTTCATGCACTTTAGGTAGAAAAAATAATGAAAATTTTTCTTTATTTCTTCATTTACTTGTTCTTATTAGTTTAAAGGAAATTTGGATGTTTGATTTAATAATGCCGCACGATTATTAAAATATTTCAATATTGATGTTATTTTAATATTTCCATCGTATCAAGTATTTTCTTATTGTTGCATTTGACACTTTTTTAGCAAAAGGGTTCTCCATATCTTAATATTCATTTATAAGAAGTTTCATAATTTGTTCAGTTTGCCAAAGATTATTATCTGAACTAGACCATTAAGCACAACATCTGATAAAGGTTTTAACAAATGTACAAAATACACAATAGCATCAATCTCGTCTTTAGATATATCACACTCAATTTCCATATCAATAAGCGCTTTTTTTATAGGGGTTAAGTATTTAACGAACGTGCTTGGTATATTTTCTGGTAAAATCTAGCGGGTTTTGCAGTCAATGGCTAATTTCAATTCATGTGTAAAAGTTTCAACAATATATTTCTATAGTACATGATTAGCATTGCAAGATCTTCGAAAAATATGTATAATCTTTCTTATTTTAAAAAAAATGTTACTAAAGGTTCCATTGTGTTGCTGCATCATACGTTCATCACTTCTTATAGTAATATGTAAAGAAGAATGCGTTTTAATTATCTTGTCGCTGCATATTAATACATTCTAATCGTCAAAATCCAAAACACCAAGAAAAATCCACTGGTTTATACTTTTGAAGTGTAGGCAGCCTGATATTCGACCTAATTTGACCATGACAGTATCGCCAACAGTTGTTATGTAGTATACATTTTTATCCGCATCTATTTCAAACGTATTAAGCCTGTCTTTTATCAACCTAAGAATATAATAACTGGTCGCAGAATCATGTATACGCACTAATACTACGCATGTTGGATTACTATCTGCAAAGTGAGCGTTTATTTTTAGATATTTACGCAATCTGTTGGATGTCCATTCATCTGCTGTAATAGTGCATTTTTGTTCCTTTTCGTGATTTTGCGTGTAGTTTTACTTAAAGAGAAATCATCGTTATATTAAAATATATTTCAACTTGCTTTCTTACAGTTTCAACTGATCCAGAGTTCAAGCCAACACTTTTGAAATAGATATCTAATGGAACAGCTTTGAACAATAGTGTTAAAAGATAAATTATCTTCACAAACTAATTTCGCAAGCAATAATACGGGTATACGCACAAATTGCTGCAATCATAAACCGCCTTCTTGCGTGTTGTCGACAAGAGGCACGTCTTGGTGCATCATCATCAAATGTCTTATACGACCAGTAGTCGATGAACCTGCTATTGATAAAACTGTACCGCAGTGGTTACAGACCGCCTTTTGGGTGTTCGTGACTAATTCCGTAAAATTCTTTAAAAATTCTGATGCCATGAGAAGGGGTAAAAAAAGAAAACACAAATCGAGATTCTCAAAAAAAAATCGGTTTATACCCCCTCAAGTCTCGAAAAATTGTAGATCTAGATCTCAAAAATGAAAACCTCTAATTATATCCGTTTCACATTAAGATTATCTATAGTGTAAAACGTTAACTATATAAATAAATCAACAAAAAAAAATATAAGATACACAGCGGTACTGTAAACCGCACAGCTGGCGCTTAAAAGTGCCTGTAGTAAAGTTAACAAGGCAAAAACATTGGGTAACATACCTTTTAAAATTAAAAAAATTAGGAAACAGCGTTCTTCTTACCTTAGATACACAATTCTCGAAAACTGCCCGACGAATATAAAAAAATATCTGCTAGAATTTTTTTCTAATAAAATGGACGTCCGCTTGTCTAAACGAGATACCAAATATACCAGGGAAACCCCCACCCCGATCCCTCAGAAATTAACAGATAATTTTAAATTAAGGTCACCTAACATTAATAATATAAAGAAAAAAAATTTTGAACTTTACTGTATTCTAGAGGAATCTAGTCCTGACTTGATTCTTAACCAAAGAACTCAAGACTGAGTTCCGACAGCTCTATCTGTATTCCAATTTACATTATTTCTTGCAAAAACTATGGGAAAACAAGGCCTAGGCCTACTTAGTGGGGGTAAGAAATATCTTAATGTCTCGACCAAAATTATCATTCCCGGCGATAACCTTCTCTGCATCCTGCTCTCAAGCAAAGATACAAAATTTATAGTATGTAATATTTTTGGATCAAACAACCATCATACTTTATTATTACGCTTAAAGAACTAGAATCTGTCCTAAAAATAAATTTGTTATATAATATAGTTATGGTAGGGAATTAGAATAAACTCTTTCTAAAATTCCTAAAGCCCTAAAAACAAGGGTATTGATACCTTTGCTTTTGATGCACCTGATAAAAGGACTCGAATATCGATTAGTAGACAACGCACTAGCCGACTAATCGACTTTGCTATTACTAATAGGAAGGAAATTATAAAATATCGAAAGGTGTTGACAAAACCACATTTATCAGCCTTATTTTCAGTTAAAATATCTCTTACCATTATAAAGCCTGCAATTCAACGTGTTTCGACTTTCTCGGTTTTTAATAAAAACACCCCCGAACTGCCAAAAGTAGTAGAAAAAAAAAACTTTCAATTCTCTACGACACTGTCGGATAACCACACAGCTGGTGAGGTTTTAACGAGAGCTCATCGATTTCTTAAAAAACTAAAGGTTATATCATCAATAGATCCCAATCCATCTCTCTACAAATTATCGGCCCCGATAACTACTGCCATAAAAAAAACGTGTATTGACCGACTTGTAAGCAAAGGACTAGCCACCTTAGATGATCTGAAGTCCGAGATAAAAAATGTATAATAAAATTCTGCTTTTTTGGAATAGAAAGCAAGATAAACTAATAAAAATGGTTTTAATGCGCTGGATTGCAATAACCTAAAAAATACTTCTTGATAATAAAAAAACTGTCAGGCATTCAAAAGTCAGGCTCTCTGGACAAAAAAATCCGGTGTCCGGTTAACTAAGAAATAAAAACTAACGAAAAAGAAATTTTAGACGTTTGGTCACAGGTATTTAGCAAAAGCTGCAGCCTCCCAGCTCCAACAAACAATCTTGGATTCGATTTAAATAAAGTTTATGAATATGCTGATTACATAGATCAACCTATCTCCTGGTTGGAAAAAAAACGAATTAAAAATCACTAAAATTTGGAAAAGCCGCGGGGCTAGATCTCATCCCATGCAAACTCTATAAGATCGTTCATAAGCGAAAAGACCCCAAAAATTCCCATTGCGAAAGCTCTATTCAAAATCATTAACATGGTATTCAAGGGGGAAATTTTATCCAAAAGAATGGAACGAATGCGCCCTAATACCCATATTTAAAAAAGGGGTACGCTAAACACGGGTATATATTGAGTAATCTGATTTATTTCGACTCAATATAAATTTATCGCTAAAATTATAGCCTCTAGACGAAAATCTTTAATGATTAAAAAAATATCCTTATAAAAGAACAAAGCGGATTTCTTGCCAAGGAGGAGTGTGTCTCCTGAGCGGCTTACGTTATAGAAGCAATACAAAGACGACAAATTATATATAAAACACCGATAGCTACATTTTTGGATTTAAAAAACATATGATCTGGTCCCACACAGTACTCTTTTTAAGAAATTAATAAACACTGGTATACGAAAAGTCACAATTAACTTTTTAAAATGCATGTATAGTCTCACTTATGTTGATATACAAATTGGAAATAAAACTGGTAATCCTTCCCGTATTTAGAGAAGTCCGCCAAGGCTGCCCTACCTCACCTATATTTTTTTTTATTTTATTAATGATATTCTAGACCTCTTATCCGGGGTCTATATACAAGGACTCTTAGAAAGTTGTAAAGGACTTATCTTTGCCAATGAACAGTCATCATAAGCGAAGATAGTCGGAAATTGCAAGAAAACCTTGATAAACTCTCTTTATGGTCAAAAAATAATTCCATGGACTTGAACACAAGTAAATGCGGTTGTCATATTTTTAAAGGTAATTTTGACCACCCGATTTGTTCAAACCCTACATACAGTAGCGTAGCCAGGGGGGTAGGGGGGGTGTACCCCCCTTCAGAAAATTTTTGACGCCCTGATTTAAGGGGGGGGGGTCTTTTTTGTGCAGAGATTTTTTTGATTTTAAGAATCTAAATTAAAAATTTTTAAGTGAATTTTTTTCAAAAAAAAATT
>JAQFYM010005652.1:0-12902 GCA_034694785.1 Agrenia bidenticulata
GAATTATATATATGCTATATTTTACTAACCTTTAAAATAAACATTATAATTTTTCAAAAATCCCTAAAATCGCAGCTCTCTGGTTAAAAGTTATATTTGAGTATATTAATAGATTTAACGGTACAAACTCAATAAACCTGTGTATAAAAAAAAATATATATATAAAATTGCATCCACATTTTGTTTTTTTTTTGAATAGTAGACATTCTTACATAATGAGTTCGTAAATCACTTTTGACTAATATCGGGTATAAAACAAATGGAAAGTACAATTTAAACATCAAAAAACTACAAGTAATTGCATTTATGCTTCGGTTTATAAATAGTTTTCTAGGGTAGTAGGGTGTGTTTATTAGTTTTGTAACATTTATTTTGGCAAAATTTTATTTATACTTTTCATTTGCAGTTTTTATTGTTATTTTATAATTTAATTGCTTTTCACCCCTTTACACTTCTTTTCCTGTTGTTTTTTGACAACTTATATGCTGTAACCATATGATTCTATTTTGCATTACCTATATTTGCAATGATTAAATAGTTCTGGATATATGCATCAAACTTGCTTTTTGTATGTCTTTTTATCATGCTTAACTATTTTTTGGCTGTAAAATGGTAATTATTTTTTTTAAGTGTTTTTGTAATGAAAAAATTTATTGCCCAAAAATATATTTATGGTACATATTTATTATATTGTACTTTTTGTTTTATAAACTTTTTTAAAATGTGTATTTATTTCTTTTTAATGTCAACAAATCGTATTTTTTGTTGTTTAAAAAGGAAAAAAACGAATTTGTCGTAGCACTGATAGCAAAATGGTGGGTGCTTAGTGATTTTTTACTGTAAAAGAAATTTATAAAAAATATCCTTTACGCAGATTTTATTTTAGATAAATTTAATCTTACAAAACTCTAATGTAAACCTTTATCTACAGAGATTTTGGTGTTAAATACAATATACTGTTAAAAAGTAAATTTAAACACTTAGATTTTCGTTTTTTTAGTCTATAACATGGCATAAAAAAGTCTTAAATTGATTGAATCAATGCTTCTAAAGTCAAAAAAATCGATAAACTCAAAAAAAAAAATGTTCGTAAACTGAACTATCAGGTGTCGCGAAATGAATAAACAAAAGAAACCATTTATTTATTAGCCTATATGCCCATATGAAACATTTTGTTCGTAAAAAAAAAAAAAAAAATTAGAAATATAATGCAATAAAACTGATTGATGGATGTACACATATATGTTTTTTATATGTTTTGTTGGTACAAGCTTTTTTTATTCATTTTAGTATTCAATTCTAGTATTTTTACGTATTTATTACTAGGTTTATTTGAAATTCATATATTGTTTAACATGATTATTTAGAATACAAAAAAAAATAAGTGATTGTAAAAAGAAATCCTTAAAAATCAAAAAAAACAATGGTAAGTACTAGAAACTATACCCAGTTTCCGGTTCTAAAGTCCTATACTGCTACTTCAACTTAGTACTATAATTTGTAAACTAATAGATACTTTATTTTGCAAAGGTATAGTCTAAATTATGTTGGTTTTTCTGTGAGATTACAAAGCTGCAACAACTTAATTAGAACATATTAAAAAGCAATATAACAATTTTTTTCGTATACGCTTAGTATATTTTCGTACCCCTCCCCAGAAAAATTTGCTGGCTACGCTATTGTATGCATCCCAGTAAATAATAACAAGTGCATTTTTATTTATACTTGTTATCAAACAATTCAAGTATCTATTAAATGTTAACAAATGATCTTTTTTTAATAATCAGTTTTGCTGCTGTATAAGCAGTTTACAATACTTTGAGAATAATAGCTTACCATGTGCATCCATTAAATAAGGCATATATTATAAAAAAGACCGCCGTGGTTTTTATTAAAAATCTTTTTTTAATCTTTTTTTGACTGCTGTGTAGGCAGTGAACAGAATATATATTTACTCTGTATATACACCAATTTTTTACTTACTAATATTTAACGTATAATTTCAGCCTCTTTTATAATATATATGACAGAAGCCTGTTTTGGCATTTTTTTTTACATATTTTACCACGGTCATAGACGTTTTTTTATTGTTTGTTATATAACAAAGGCTTGCGTACTATTTTTAGACTACATGAATTGCATTCTGCTTGCAAACAACAAATAGGCAACAAAGAGCTCATTGTTTTTGCGAAACACACTAGTAAACCAGTTGTGCTCTCATCGTCCGAATCAGGAACTGCCATTACAGTACTTTTTCTTTGATGGACACCAATATGAATATGTAATGATATGTGATTACAACGCTAAATTAAAGTACAATACTAAAAAAGATTATTAGATTATAAACGAAATAAAAATACACGACACTGAGTAGTGTGTACCAGAAAAAAATACTAGTCTACAGAGTTACATAATTTCGATATAAATCAATGGCCAAATTTTTTTACAATTTTTATATGGTAATAAATAAAAGATTATTATCGAAAGATCGCCTCTGTAAATATAACTCTGACAATCACTTAATAGGCTTAGTAAAACAAAAAACTCCAGTTGACAAACGTAAAAATTAATAATATTACGATACCCAAAAAAACCGTCGTTAGTATGTCTCCGTGAAATTTAAAAACTTATATAAAAAACTATCAGTACTAGATGAGTACTATGCACGTGTCTTACAAGTTGTAGTTGAGTTTGCGAACTGAATGAAAAAAGTAAGGGTGCATTTGATATAAAACTAAATAAAGCATTTTGTTGTTAGTATAAATAAGCACCAATGACAAAAATGTAGAAAAGAGACCATCAAACGGGTTGTTTATATTTGTTACATGCCATAAACTTTAATAAGCACGGTAAGTTACAGATATAGGCTAGTTAACTAGAAGTTATAAATGTTCACACAACAATAGTACTTATAATAAGACTGCAACGTAAAAAAAATTGAATAATGGAAATAAATCAAGTGTATTGTACAATAAGAAATGCTTTGTGTATCTAGCACAGCGGAGTGTTTCTTAAACAAATCATTCATGAAAACTCATCAAAAACTAGTAAAATTTTATTGTAACAGACAATATAATAAAATATAATACTGTGAAACTTGTTAACTTATATAAAATGAGAGCATATACTGTAGTGGATTTTTAAGCCACAATAATTTTTGTTTCGTATTATTTTATTTGCATTAGTTCAACATTAAAGCAAGAAAACCCCATGCAGTAACAAATTATACAACTGTATACATTTATTTTGGTAATGTCGATTAATTATAAAATATTGTAAGGATTAGAATAAATGTACGTTAAGCTACTTCCATAGTAAAAACAAAGTTAAAGGTTTTTTAAATGAAAATAAGTGCATTGCAAGTAACTTGTGCTGTAAAAAATCGCCTGAAAATCTATAAGTCTATAATAATAATGCTTGATGGCGAAACTACTTTAGACAAAAGCGTAATATTTTATGTAAGTAGCAGGATAGTTACCGGATTAACACTATGTTAGACCAAGACCGAATTGCAAAGCCGTTTGGTACCAAGTCGCTAATTCATTACTAAAAAAAACCGGTGCCAGTTTTTGTAATTCTTGCCGTTTATTCCGTGTTTTCGGCTCTTTTGCAAAAAAACTTAACTGCAAAATTATAAGAAAACTTTTTAAAAAACATTAGTTTAGTTTTTTTGTGAAAACACAAATTGCAGTTAACCTAAACTAAGATATCTAAAAATGCAATTTACGAAGAATCACATTTTTGCAAAAAAAATTACTAAAACGTACAAAAAAAACTATTAAAAGTTAAAAGTTTTTTGGACGGGGTTGTAGATGATTATACTTTATATCAAAATTATGTTCTTTATAGTTCAATTAAACAGTATTTTTTTTTATAAATGTGCTTATTGTTTTGTATTCATATAAATAAAGAAATTTACGCGCTTTTTTTTTGCTTTTGTTAAGGCTTGTGCATGTATTAACACCTGTTTTGGATTTAGATATATTTAGTAAGGTCTGAAAAAAGTATTTTGTTCGCTTATGCATTTTTAAAAAAAAAAACCAAAGGTACATTTTTTCCCTAAAAATCGCATGCGATTTAGTGATAAAACTGCATAAGTACCTGTTTCATTTTATACTAGCAAAGACATGTTTTACGCCATGTTATTAATGAGTGAATTGTACCGCTATGATTTTTGCTATAATACAACCATGATGGCATAAGATATTTTCTGCGCTGCTGTGTTGTTTGGTTGCCAATTTGTCTGTCGAAGGATAAACTTTTGTTTAAAAGCTCCGATATGCGCATTATTTGCATGAATGTGCATGTTGCAAAATAAAAAAGCCTGGCTGCGGCAGAAATCAATTTTAAGCTTACAATTCAGTCGTTTCTTCCTAAAGAGTAGACCAAAAAAATCTACAAAAATGTTTTCTTTAGACTGATTTTTTCGTAAAATTAAAGTGCTTTTTATTTGAAAAAATATGAAAAGCAACTACTGAAAATATCACCATAAATAATATTTATATGTATTTATGATTGTCATTAATAGTACAATAAGTTGAATTATAAAATATCAACCGCATTTAACACAACAATTTTCTCCGAAACTTTCATTCTTATTATGAGCAAGTAAACAACAAAACGCCTGGTAATTTGCATACATTTTTAGTAAAATCCAAACTAAATTGGAAATCCAAACTAAATTGGAAATCCAAACTAAATTTACAGAAAAACAAAACTATTTCGGTACAAACAATACAGACAGAACAAAAATTTGCAAATCTAGTTAACTCCAAACAAGTCTTAATTTATTTTAATATAGTTTGTTATTGATTTTTTTTGCATTAATATAAGTATTCATAAATTAATTATATGGTAATAGCAGCATTGTCACTTTTTGTTATATTTATAACCCTTACCCTATCCCATACACCAACGGCTCCCTAACATAACAAAAAGCGAAAAGAACGCTCTCAGCACAAGCAAATTAGATTTACTATATGATTATAGATTAGTAATGCAGAAAAAAAATGCATCAGTATCTTTTTTTTCTTTACTAATATAAAGTATAACATCTTTGGTGATTTTTTTTATATTAGGTTTTGTTGGTTTAATTTGTTATTAATGATTTAGTCTGGATTTGTCTTAAAATCTTTTCGTCTTTATTTTTTTTCAAATAACGTTTGTTTTTGCTTTTTTAGTTTGGATTTTCTGATTTAGTTTAGATTTTATCAATTTCGTTTAGATTTTTCTAAATACCCGTAAGCAAAGTATGTGTATAAAGTAAAATAACATATTTCGACTTTTTTCAATCGTATATTAGTGGAAATGAAAAGGGCAAACTGATATGCATTGCTTTTTTTGTAACAGAAATCATGGTGGTTTCTGAAGTAATATCTTTTTTGAGGAAAGGAAGCTTGTTTTTTGTGTGAGCAAATATAGCGTTAAGCTTATATCAAGATGCATTTATCTAGCGGCTCGTACATATGAATGGTACCACTTTTATTTTATTTTCAACAAAAAAATAAAAAGTTGTTTTGAACATATGGTTTTATCTATTTAATTTTTTTAACAGCGCATAGTAATAATTATTTAATAACAGCAGGCTTGCTGCATTGCATATACGAAAACATGGCCGTAAACATGTGAGTTATTTTGTATACGCATAGAAAAGTAATCATTTGATATTTTGTATCTTAAAGTTTTTTTTTTTCTTTTGTGAGCATATATACATAATATGTGGTCGTTGGTCGCTGATTCAGATAGAAGTATGCTGTCACATCATTTTTACAGCAAATATAGACAACAAGAAACAAATGATTGTGTAAAGATTTAGATGGTACGTATTTAAGTTTACCTATTACAACGTAAAACGCAAATAGTATTTTTACCTATGCATTGTTGTTTTGCGTAGATTGTTTTTGCGTATGCAATGCATCGAACATGCCCGTACTAAATTTATTTTACTTTTTGGGGGCGTTGAATTTAAAGTTTCTGCATACAGCTAAATGTTTGTTGTTGTATATTTTTAATGTTTTTTTTACTAAAATTTTATACATAGACCTTTTTACTGTGCTAAAAGTAAAAATCATGCAAGCAAATAGTATAAACTTTCGTTAGTTCAGGCGACAAGAAAATTAGCCATTCATCTCCACTTTTTACTAGAAATTTTTACAGAATGCCAGCTTACTAGTTGGCTTATTTTGTATTGTTAAATAAGCACAAATTTACCAAGATTTTAATATTCAAAAAAAACATAAAATGCAAGCGATTATTTTAAATAATAGGTAATGCTTTACATTAGAATATTACTTTTTTTACTTGGCTTTTTGTTGTTTTTTTATGTTTTTATATGCGAATACGTTGTTTATTTATTTTCTGTACAACATTTTTTTGTAAATCTGTTAAATGCTTGTCTTTAACATATAAAATTTACCATCTAATTGTTTTTTTTTTCTATGTTTTTATTAGCAATACGCTCGCTTACGTTAAAAAAAAGCAACCCAAACATATTTTATTGCTTACAAAAATGCCATATATGTTACATATGTATTATTGTATTTTTCGACATTTAAAAATAAAAATTTCAGTAAACAAATAAAAAATTTTTATCATAAGGTATTTCATGTCACATAAAATGTTAATTTTATTCTAGGAAAGTAATATTTTGTACGAAAAACTAAAAAAAAACTGTACAAGCAATTACAAATTGTACACTTTTACTACAAAAAGGCGCAGTTATTGTATTTCTAAATCTTAAAAAATTAGTAAACTGGACAAGGCATCAAAGTAAAAAATCACAACCCACGCCTTACCCGCAATCTACGGACGCGGATTTGTTGTAAAAAATAAAGTAGATATGTTCTGTACTACTTGTTTAAGTATGTAATATTTAAAATTAACATATAACTCAGTGATATTGTGGTTTTAATATGAAAAAAAATCTTTTTATTTGAATCTTACTGTTTTACGCGCTGCACAAAAAAAAATCGATCTATATATAAATTCCTACCGGTAAGGGATGACATTTGTTGTTAGTTTTGTACGCGCTACACATATAATCTTTTATACCACCAGGTTATGTTTTTGTCCTAAGCAATGAAAAAAACGAGGTTTCCGATATTCTATCGGTGCCATAATGTATATAAATTAACTGTAGTGTATATAATGCATGTCATCGTGCAGTTGTTATACTTCTTGATATTAAAAGTAATTTGAGGATACTTTTTTCTTTCGCGCAAAAACTATGTACAAATATTAGTAAAGGTTATGGATACAAAAAGAAGCAATATGCTATCAGTTGCTTGTAAAGCTCAAAAAACCTTTTTTTAATAATACTGGTTTAAAAGACCTAGGGGGGCAGCCTCCAGCCGTATTAAACAAAAAAAGTTCTGCTTTATGTATTATTGTATACAAAAAATACAAAAATTTTTTATAGCTTCAGAAAAAATATACTTTTTTTTGTATTAAAAACAGATTTAAACGTAAGTGGGTACAATAAATTAAGCGTATAAACGTGCCTAATATTTTAACCAGCTAAAATGCTAACTTTTTAGAAAAGCAACTTGCCTTAGTACTATAATATAAACTGTGAATCCAGCTTATACATAGTAATATTACAGTCTTTATGTTGTTTAACCGGGTGTATGCTTTCTATTTGCATATGTGATTATTGCGATTGCCGACGCTTATTTTCTGTTGTTGTAGATAATATGATGTTTTATTGCAATACAAGCTAACACAGAAATTACGTTTCCATATACCGCAAAAATATGTATTCTATTTTTTAACGTTTTTAATACAAGAATATACGTGTTTTGCATAACATAAAAAAAATGCTTTTAAATAAATATTCAACGTAATAAAACAGCATACGGTAGAAGTTTTACATTGTAACATATGCATTGGTATTTATTTTATGCACAGTCCACAAGTATTGACCACATTTTTTTATATATAAACGGATATAAAAAAAAGATTTTTTTCCTAGAAAAAGGCATAAAAGATACCAAAAAAAACAAACAAATTTGGGTTATCAAAGCATTACAGCTGTATTTTTTTTATCAAAGCACGAATTCTCGAGGTTAACCAATAAGCCTTTATATTGATGCACAATACACAAACATAGATAGAATTTTACAAAACAAAAAGCCTATTGCGATATTCATTTTCTTTGTTTCAGCAATTAGTGCACATGGAGATAGCACGTATGACAAAGTTACTAAATATACGCAAAAAAATAATTTTTGCTCAGTAAAGTACAGGAAAGAGGTTTGGAAGGTTACACCGCTATAGACTATCGTTTGCATCGTTTTTTATTATGTTGAAATGTACAATATTGTCGTCAGTGTAATAGTATTTGAGTGAAAGGCTTTTTTACGGTCTTGTTGTTGTAATTTTTTATATATACATAATTCTTTTTTCTTTTTTTCCAACCACACAAAAATTTATTTTATAAAAAAATAAGAAAGTAAAAGGATTAGTTTAAAAATCTCATTACGATTTGACCAACGTATAAAGCTTTGCATTTTGCGTAGACAAAATATACTTCGGTAATGATGCTTATATCGTCTTTGGTTTTATTCTGATTATATTTTTTACATAATGATTTCGTACATAAGAAATACAAAACAGTTGTCAAGATATTGTTTTGTAGTTTTTTTTTATTTGACAACGTACTTACGACGTTGATTTTTTTTATTTATAATGTTTAAGATAAAATATATAATGTTAAAATGTTAAAGGCAATTTTAAAAAAAGTTCATCTATTAAAAAAGCCATTTAAAACCTAATCTGCTTTGACGCGCTATCACACAATATATGAACAAAGCTGGTGCCATAGAAAATTTATCTTTACAAAAATTACATAAAAAAAATCTTTATTTTTCTTCGTGTGCTTTTTCGTGTCTATGTGTTCTTTTTACATGTTATATATTTTCTTATGCTAAGTTTATACAGGTTTAGTTGGATCATAGGTTAAATTATCCCGACCGACAGGATTTGTCTTTTGATTTTTTCCCCGAGGGGTTCAACCCTCAGTACAGAAGCCGACGGATTTGATCTTTTATACTATGATTAGGGGAAATCGACTCTTGACAAACAAAAAATTAAAAAACAAAAAATTTTTAATTTTTAATTTTTAAAAAAAAACTTTATTTTTTATTTTAACTTTTTGAATATTTGATTACAACATTTTGTACTAAGAAAACCTAACAAAACAAAAAAAAAATGCAAAAGAAAACAGCAAAAATTAAATACGGTTTTTAGTTTACAAGTTTCAATGCTAGAAATACTTCAGAGAGTGCCAAAAATTAAGAATAATTCGTCTAGGTACCGACAGCAACAATAAAAAAAACAATGTACATTACCCCCAAATGTAAAAAAAAAATTTCTCTATTATACTTAATGCAAATACCCTGTGGTCATGTACGGGGTAAAGGTAAGGGTTTGGTTAAAAAAAAAAATTATTTGCACTGAAGTAAAAAAAAACAAAAAAACTAAAATGCAATAATAGCCTGTAACTAAGCTACTGCCAAATCGCATGCAATTTTTGCTTATAATACATCACACAAGGCAAGAAAAATATGGATTGCATGTTTATAGTTACTTTTTTTTGACAAAATAAATAGTTCGGTTCCAGCCTTTACATTTTAAAAATAAAAAGAAAAATAATCAAAAGACCAAAAATTTTTTTAAGTAAATAAAGATTATAAGAAATATCTTTTTTAATTTTACTTTGCTTTTTTTAGCGACCCAATTTTTTTTAGAAACGTAACCTTTTTTGTGCTAATATAAATATAAAGGTTTTAAGTACCAATGACGTACAGAAGTGTTATTCACAAAATAAAAACAAGTCCACCGCACGAACACTAAGCTTTTGTCACAGCAAAGATATAATGGTGCAATGCTTTTCGTGTATACACTTTCTGAATGACACGACATTGCAATAAATAGGTTAGGCGATGCACGAAAAAGCGTAATTTGGCAGTTTTTATACATGATGTGCTTATGTTAATTTACAAATATATCTTTTTTACATGGTAGGCAGATGAAGGGCAAGTGATATGACCGTTTTTCAAGTTGTTGTTTTGCAGTATAACAGGTGAAAAACAAGCTGCGGATGCAACTTGCATACAATAACTATAGGTACAAAACAAGCACGTAGTAGCACCATGTTATATTCAAGTACGACACTACTCTAATACTACTTTTTAGATTGGCTTCCGCAGCAACAAGAGTCAGTTGTTCTATTAACGTATACAAAAAAGGTTTTTACGCGTGTAGATCAACCGACTGTAGCTCTTGTTGTAGGTTTTTTTAAGTACAAAAATTACTATACACCAGCCGTAGGTGTGTCTAAATAGTTCCGAATACTACTCACTTTACTCTAATTGCAGTATATTGTCGCGTGTCACATACAGGTGGGAACCGTGTACTATACTTTGGCCGGCATACCAAAGACCTTAAACAGAAAACAACAGTCATTATATAGTATGCCATAATACCAAAACCATCAACCTGTAACTGGTGTGCATAATAAGCATGTTTATAGCTACTACAAAACGATAAATAGGCATTATAAAGAGTAATGGTTTATTAGAGCATAAGTGTGTTATATGTCTGCTGGTTTTTACACGTTTGTAAATAATAAAAAAACAAGAGTATAATAAGCAAATAAAGCGCTTTGACAAAATCTTTGCGATAAAATGTCCGCGAGAAAAATATTCGCGTCAAAATACCTGCGAAAAATGGCCGCGACAAAACGTTCGCCGCAGAATGTCCGCGACGGAATGTACGCGACAAAATATCCGCGACAAAAATGTCCTCGAAAAAATGTCCGCGCAAAATGTTGTCGACAACATTTCTGCGACAAATTGTCCGCGACAAAATGTCCTAATATGTTTTTCGCAAAAACTTGTTCCTAAGTAATTGATCTCACGCAAAAATTTGCAACACATAAGGTCCAACAGAAATGTTCAAAAACATTATCGGGTCATAACTGCAGTGAAATAAAATTTGAGAAAAAAATTTCGGCCTGCAAATGTGGGATAAATTGTTTAAGACACATTATCAAAAGATTTTTTTAAAAAGAATGTTTTGCCGAAAGTCAAGCATAAAATTTAAGCAAAACAGTCGATGTTAAAGTTTTCACATTGTTTTTTTATGCAAAGTTGAGTCTTAAGAAAATTGAACGGAACATATTTTTTGCAAAAAAAATATATAAAGGATGACCGGAATAAATGTTACAAATATAATCTTTAGGATAATTTTTTACATAAAACGCCTGGAAAAAATGCTCAGATAATATGCAAAGTTTTTTTTATGGACGTTTTATTCTGGATGTTATTTATGTCGGCTTTTGTTTAAGGCTTTTTTCGGCATTTTTCCGGTCATTTTAATGCTAAAAATTTTCCCATAGACAAAAAAGTCAAAAATCTAATTTACTTGTAATTATTCTTCGACCATTCATGCCGGAAATACTGAGATTAAACAATTTTTTTACAAATATTATGCCGAAAATATGACCATAAGCAATTTTTTCCGGAATTTTATCCCGGATTTTTTAGGTGTAATTTTGATGTGTTCATCTTATAACAAAATACTTTTCTTGCAAATGTGTTCCGACATTTTCGTTTCTACATTTTTGTTGCGACATTTTTTTTCGCACATTTTCTGTTGGATCTTTTGTGTTGCTAATTTTTTTTCAGATGAATTGTTTGCTGACAGTTTTTTTGCGAAGAGCATGTTGGAACTTTTTGTCGCAACGTTTTTATCGATAAAACTTGCCGGGAGCATTTTTTTGTAGGAATTTTATCGCGGTATTTTATTGCGGACATTTTTTCGCGGACATTTTGTGGCTGAAGTTTTGTGGCGGACATTTTGTCTGGTCACGATACACGTTTTTTTTAAACAATCACATTTCCAATTATTATGTAGCGGCATCTACAAGCAAACTGTTTATATGATAAAGAATCTTAAATTGCTTCTGGCTTATAAACAGAATTATTGCAGTTTTTTATAAAGCCGATTATTGTTTTACCATAATTGTGTAAAATCCAATATAGAACGAACACTGTGGATTTCTTTATATGTTTCTTTGTACAGGGCAACTGTATACAGTATATCGCAGAACCACAATTTCCTTTTTTCTTTTTAATTATGTATTTCAGAGCACATTTTTACATGCCTATAATTCATAAAAACCTAAATGCCAATTCGACATTGGCGTAAAAGTCATTATACGTACGCGATATACAAAAATATATATATAAAAAATAAAAGGTAGCAAGTGAAAATGTAAACATGTATGAAGCACGTTCGAAAGCAATAATCAAGTGTTGTATAGTAAGTAAGTCTGGAACTTAAGACAGTTTGTAAGTTTGGTAAGACATACAACTACGATAGTAAGTAAGAAAGCAAGTAATTAATTAAGTAAGAAAGTTCTAATGTAAGTAAGTCCGTATACAAAAAAAAAAGAAGGTAAGTAGTAAGTAAGTAGGGTTGTATAGAAAAAAGTAAGTAAGTTAAGTATGTACGTATGTATGTAAGTACAGAAGTAAAAAGGATAAAAGGTAGCAAGTATGTATGTTAGCAGTGATAAAAAGACCGTACTTAAAAAGTTAAGTAAAAAAGCAAATAAGTCCAATTAACTAGAATTGGGGTTTAAGAAGATTCCTTATTAAGCCACTTAAACTTGGTACTTAATAAGCCTTATTAAGTTTTTGAGTACCCCTAGCAAGCAACATGTCTCAACAAATCACGACTTAAAAAAAGAAGCCCGGTATGGAATAATTTAAAAACTTTGACACAAATACAGCTAAGTGTAATGTTTGGGGGTAATAAAACATTACAATGCCAGACTATCACTATGCTGTCGGATCTTTAAACATTCCAAACTTACCTTATATTACAGATAATTCAAA
>JAQFYM010005653.1:0-12898 GCA_034694785.1 Agrenia bidenticulata
TGTAACAATGAATTCTAATAGCATAAAATCACAAAACTTATACAAAAAAAAAACAAAAACTCGGGAATTTGGCATATAACCGGTAAAATTGCTATTGTAAAACAAAGATAAATTTTTTTAGCATTTTTATTAAACAATTTTGTTTTTTCTTATTTATAAACATGTCAAACTAAGATTCCTTATAAGTAGGGCATAAAGGCAATTGGCTCCACCTAAATTTTAAGTCTAACTATTATGATAAATTCCGGGAAAAAGAAAACAAAATTTTTTTTAAAAAGAAACGGACGTAACATAAGCCTTTATAGTGAATTTATGTTGAACATAGGTTTTTAATCTTACATTATGTTCTAGTTATTTAAAAGTAAATCATTAACCGATATAAGATCTTGATATTGAAAAAAACACATGAATGCAAATGTTGTTTTTTAGGATAGTTCGCTTTGCTGTAATTATGTTTATATTTATTAAGTGTATTTAAAAAACTGTTTTACATATTGAAATTTATACTAAAAATGGTGATTTGATAAACAAAGTGCATACTGTCACTTTAAAGAAGAAAAAATGATGTATAAAAATGTTAGGTTTTATCAATAATACCCTGTATTGTAGTATGTCTTGTACGGTAAGGTTATTGTTTTCTAATCTATTTCGTATGAAATACATATTTCTTCAAATCCTTTCTTACAGACGACATAATGTTATTTACATAACTGTTATTTAAAACAAAGTCACCGCGTAAAAAAACCCAAGAAATTTTTTTCCATGAATTTTTTATTTTTAATGAGGAAATATGTGCGATTTTTTAAATTCTTTTAACACTTTCTTGAGTAAAAGAGCACCTTAAAAGTGCCATTTTTTTTAGCGATGTATTTACTGGGATAAAACGGTTCGCTACATAAAAACGTTATTTTCCATGATCTGTAAGTAAACTAGTATTCAAAAAGTTTTTTAGGGTTAATTTTTACCGAAAGCCAGTATTTTGTTTTAATTAAGAATAATAAATGTCTTTTTTTCTATTGTTTACATACTTATAAAAATTACACAACCATTTATTTTAATTGTATAACACCGGGTTTTTGTTTTATACAGATATGCATATGTGCTTGTATATTAGAAACGCAGCGTCTGCTGTAATTTTTATCTAGCTGTCAGCTTTCTTTATATCGGTTGAAAGTTATATTCGGTAATACAAGGAAATACTAAAAATAAAAATAGAAAATGAAACGATCATGTTTTTCTTACTAAGTGTAAAGATGTATATGACCTGCTTTTTTATCTTTAAGTTTAAGACATTTTTTTTTAAATAGTACTAATGGGTTTCGTTGCTATTTTTTGACTACAAAAAATAAGAAATAAAAAAGAAAATTACCAAATGGTAATTTCCAAAAACAACGGTTGAGAATATTCTTGGGTAATTACGAAAAAATTTAGCATATTCTCTTAGAAATATTTTCATGCCCATCCCTCCATGTACATCGAACCAAAATTAGGCATTAAAGAAGAATTCATTTTATGATAATGGAAAAATTTGTCAATGTAATATTTTTAAATTAATTAGATTTTCATTATGTAGATATCGTAACATCGCAGGATATGTTAAAAGTAACACTTGCTTGCAGTCCAAATTTTTTGTAATGCAAATTCTCACACACCGACAATGCAATTTTTGTTCCAAAGTCTAAAATAAAAACTTACCTGTTGTGCCTAACACAAAAATCAGACACCAATAATCAATCTGTAGATATCTAGCGTGTAGATGCGAACCGGTATTTAAATTTAACTGACTAAAAACAGAAAATTAATGTACAGTGGCGGATCTATGTTTAGGCGCTCGAAGCGCTAATCAAGAGCCCACGCATAATTAGGGGTCCCCAGCATAAAAACATAATCACAGATAGAGCCGGGGATTTTAAAAGATTTTCTTAAGGGGTTTTATACTAAAATAATGAATTTTTTATAAACTATTTTTTATTCATTGAAATAAAAAAAACGGCATTTTTATGTTACTTATGGTGACACTTTCTTCTGTTGGCTTTTATATTTACTTAATACTTATTTACACTTCGTTCTACCCAAACACTTGTTAACGGCACGTAATTAAATTTATATTTTCTACCGGATCTTTAAGCGGATCATACCTTTGCCAAAAATCAGACCATGGGTGTGTGCTACGTATTTCTTGTTACCTCTCCTCATATTTTGTTCCTTGTATTTAAGCTTCACCTCTTGTATAATTTCAATTTGTTTTTTTACAGTAAGTCCATCAGTCTCCAACAGAGTTTTTTTTTCAGGGATAAACGCATATTAAGATACAATTTTTATTTCTAGTGTAAATTCACCCCCATAGGACATCTTTTTGAGCTTATTAAAATTCTTGCTTAAATTATTTGTGAATCTCTAAAAGCATGATACTTTATGTAAATAGTATTATAAAATCTCAGAAAAAATCCATATCTTGTTTTTATCAGGAATTTTGCAAATTAATTTTTGCGTGATCTTTTAAATATTCTTACTTCTTAGAATTATTCTTAAATTCTTTAACCAATAACTTGCTTGTTTTTTTTCAATGTGCACATATCTAAATGAATAGTTTATCATAAGTTGTGATGCGTATGACATAAGCAAGTAATATGCGTAATATGCGGGAAAGCATCATTTTATAGCTACTGCCCTAGGGCTACACAACATGATGCTTTATCAGTTAGTAAAGCCTTAAAATTATGTGTTAAAAATGGTTCTGAGTGGATTTAATTTACTTGCCAGCAAACTAATTCATATAAGGGCTCTGGTTATACATTTTCAAGGCCGGTGTATTTATTTACATGGGATTTATTGCTGTAAAAAAGGACAATTCTCCAATTATTAGAATTAATTTTTTTTGCCCCCTTTGCTGTCCGGTGTTTTATCAAGCATCAAAAAAAAAGGAAAGTAATTGTAATGATCTTTTATAGCTTGTAATATATTAATATACCATACAGGTAAAATGTTTTTAATATAATGGCTACGGGAATAATAGGATTTCAGTGAGATCTTTAAAAATAATTTATGAACTTACAACTACCTAGTTTTGTACAAAGGAAAATTAAAATATAATTTCCATATAATAAATTCTGAATGTCTCGTCTCATTTTTTTGCGTCCTCACTACCTTTATTTTGTATTATCTATCTTTTAATATGCTTTTTACTTTCCATGTGAATTTCAATCGGTTTAACTTCTTTTTCGTATGTGCATGCTATAAACAACTATCAATGGAGCACTTTACCTGGGTCGAAGAAGCGATTACAAGACAATTATGCTAACCGACATAGTCTGCTATTGCTTTTGATGACGATACACGTTTGACTGGTGTATTTCTAATTGGTTATTCTGTCATGAAGTGTTCTCAAATAAAAGAAATCAATTCCCTTGCAGAGTCTTGGTTTTTTTTAATACGAACATCTAACTGATTAAAAAATATATTTGTATTTTGAAATATGTGGTTTTTGTTGTTATAATATTCAGTTCTAAGGGATTCATGTATTATCCCGGGTCTGATCACAGATAACAGTAATTTTTTTACGGTACCACGTAAAATCACATTTTGATCATACATTGCGAAAACAAATTGCACTAACAAATATAATTAAATCCTTTCAGCTTTGCTATCACATATATTGATTTATTTTTTATACCCCTAAACGCGCAAGGTCACATATATGTGATTTGATTAAAAAAAAAATGGCATTAAAATACATCAATAAAAACAATAAAAACAATAAAAACAAATTAAATAAAGATCTGCATAGATGCTCAATGGTATTTTGTACGCAAATTGAAACGTTTTTAAATTAATCTTAAACATCCTAATAACCAAATTTTAAGTTTTAGATTTTGCTTCCTCGATCGGAAGGGTTAACAAATCAATCACATATTTGTGACAAAAGCCAAAAGTGTTTGCAAATAAATCACATATTTGTGGCAGAAGCCGAAAAGGATTAATAGCTGTAAGTCTCCATATTTTACAGTTTTTTTATAATTACATATGAATCATGTACACAAAAAAGGCTTTTTCGCCTTTTTTTGACCTATTTTCTGTGTGTGCTATCATATAAAGCCAAAAATAACCCTCTGGATATGCACGCGAATTTTTATATTATAAATAGAGGTAGCAAAAACAACACTTTTACAAAAAAGACGAATAACATATAAAACTACATAAAAAAAATTACGAACACCGAATACATATTAATTTTTGTAAGTTTAATACTTCTAAATGCCGAACAATTGCAATTTTTTAAAAAAATTCACAAAAGTAATATAAAAAGGTATAATCAATTTTTATAACATAAAAATCTAAGTATTACACCTAACAACAATATAAAAAATATATATAGAAAAGGTGTACTAAAAGGCTTTGCATGGCTTTAAAATAAAAATAATGCAGACGTAACATATAGCAGTTTTTTAAAGAAACAGGGAACCCCTTTAAGCATAACTCATCTGCAAAAATATACAATAAAGCAAATATAAAATAATTTGTTGTTACTTCGATAATTAATGTTTTAGTCTGATCGTTTGAAATAGAGAAATGGATTACTAGATTTTATGCCATACAAAAGCAAACATGTTGTTAAACTTCAAAACACGTTTAGGTTCTTTTTGGCTTATAAAGTGCTTTCATTTTTTTTTTCTGTTTATGATTTATATGAGTATAAGAAAGATATGTACCTAGTCGTATAATAATATTCATCATATATACTTTATTCTCTAAATAAAATGTTTTTTACGCGGAGCATAACTAAATTTTATATAAAAATTATAACGCTTATTATTTTTTAAAGGTGTATATGTTAAAGTAAAAGTGTGATTAAAAGTAATGTGAACATTACAAAGGCAATATACCATTTCAAGACCCAAAAGCAATTTGGTTGTGGCCTAAAATAGTATATTGCCTGAGTAAAGTTTACATTACAGGCCAAAAAAACTATACATTCAATATATATAACAATCGAAATACTACGAACTTCCGTCCTAAAATTTCATCAATATCATTTACTGACATAAACTAAACAGGTTTTATAGCGACACGACTGAGACTTAAAAATCGAAAAATTTAAACAATACGGATATTCGTTTCTGTCCTTTTGTCTATAAAAAAACGAATACCGAATATTTTTACGACTGACCGAATACACCCTTTTTACCAAATTAAAACTATTCGGTTGCAACCGGTTTTTTTTTTGCTAATGCAAATAAAAAATAGTTTTTAAACATCTAGTAATACACGAAAATTACAATAACGAGAATTCACAACAACAAGTAAAACATATAAATCAAACAAAACTCTACATAAATATAATTAAAACAAATGCGTACGAGTTACAACAAGTACATATTTTGCAGTCTAGTATTGCTTTTGTTACATTTCTTTAAGACACAAATTTATTTGTAAAAACATGTTTTTTTTAGCTTCACAGGTTTTGTGTTTTTTTTGCGTTCTCTAAAGTTTTTCGAGTTTTTTAGTCCTTGAGTTTTTGTTAGGTTGCCTTGTTATTACGGTGTACTTGGCTCAAGTAGGTGTTTCTATTGTGATTTTATGTAAAGGTAACTGTATATAATCTTAAATGTTACGGATAGCAAATTTTGACGCAACTTTGCAGATTTTAGTATACTTGCGGCGATGTTATTTGTAAAAGGATTACAGTTTTTTTTAAAAAAATTCTCTTTATATAATTTCAATAATGAAAGTATTGAATCCGTAGTTTGATTAAAAAAATGGTCGCAAAATCAACATTTTGCGTCTTTTTATATACCTACTGCTCTTTTTTACAAAGACTCCAAATTATAGATTTTGGCATAACCATAGAACGGGTTCGGTAAAAAAAAAATGCAAATTATATAATGTTGTATTTAAAAACTACAAATCAACAATCCCTGTCATTTAGATTTTTGTCTTTAAAACCTCGGCATCAAGCCGGGTTAAAGGGTTTCAATATTTTTTTTACACCCGTAAGGTATTATTGTACGTCTTATGCATGTGCAGTAACCTCATAGTGGGTAGTTATTTATTTTTGATAGTGATATTTGCACAAGAACTCATTTAATTGGCAAAGTAATTTAAAAAAAAAATACATGCTTTTAGTATTTAGGTTACTATTGAAATAAGTGTTTTATACCTAGTGCAAACATTTACAGTCTAGAATTTGCATTTAAAACACAGGTAGTATGACCTTCATACATATTTAGCGTTTGTAAAGAACTAGATAAACGAAAAAATGGATAACTTTTACAAGAACCAACTAAATTGCTATTTAATAATATATGCAAAAAAACTTGCGCCAGGGGGCTAAAATGCCTATTTACTCTACTGCTAATGTAGTATTCAATATGTTGAGTGGGTACTTAATCCCGTAAGATACATTGAATCGTCATATTTATGCCATAGTGTAGCATTATTCATTGTTTTTTCGTGGTAATTGTAAAAATTCTACTTTTACTTAACTTTCCGTTACAGCTTTAAATAAAGATTTGCTCAATGAATATAGTCTTACAAAATAAAAAAATAAAAACTAAACTGATGGGTTGCATGTTAAAAAAAATATACAGAATTTTTGTGCTAAATAAAAAAACTGTATTTTGCAATATTTAACATAATGGTAATGTCTTCCTCATTGTAAGATTTATCAATAAAAAATAATTATGCTGAGATAAACTTAATATGATGAAAAGAATAATATAGTGGATTAAGAAAAGAGCATGCTCAATCTAGAGAAATACTAAATATGTAGATTATCTTGCAATAAAAAAGATTTTAAAAAGGTAGCATCTACCAATTACTGCAAAAGTGACAACATATTGCAGTATTCATCAATTATTGGTTGCAAGGAGATCTAATAAAACCTATCTGCCCAAACAAATGCAACTCTATGCATAATTTTTGCCAAACCTTTGTGCAATTTTGCCTCAAATCTAGTCAATAAATACTTTTTTAGAAGATAAATTTTATATATCAGATCTGGAAGTAGTTTTTATAAAAACTTTTCTGCAATCTAAAAGCCTTTGCACGAACATACATTCAAATATCGCCGATGGTGTATCTAGGGTATATACTTGCCCCAAACATCCTGTTTAAATAATTAAATAAATAGATAGAGCTCTTCCACTGCTACATGTCCTTTACATAGAACTCGCATAGTAAGCATGATAAAATGCAACTTTGCGCGTGATTGTGTGTGTTTTTGCCGTTTTGGCATAAAGATTTCGGTTAATTTAAGAGACATTGTAAGAAAGACGAGTATAAGTGGACTAACTAAATACATAAAGATTTTATAAGCGCACAAAAGGCGCAGTATAATGTAAATACTCGCACCTGCAGCTGTTTGTTGTTGTTTTTTTGACATTCCAAATTTTAATTATTTATAGGAGACTTAGAAATGTCTACCCAAAGAAGGAATGTTAATGCTATTAAGATAGTGGTTTTACAAATAAATGCAGTATTTAAACATAAAAACAAGAGCTCAAGCATAAAAGATGTAGTATTTTTTGTATTCGAATTCTATCAAAGCTCGCAGCTTTATCGTATAATCAAACTTTTCTATTTGAAGTAGTTTCGTACTAAGTCTTGAAATTGTTTAGCAGAAAAAAAAACCGCATTACATGTACTAAGTTGTTCGTATTTTATATACAAAAATAGTACAAGCCACTATAACTTAACACTTATTTTTACTTAACAAAATTGCTAAACAAAATACACAAGTGTACGCACTAATGTATAAAACATAAATCGGGTTGCAAATTGTTAGTTACATAGTATTCGAATAGATGTAAATCTCGTTTAAGTATGTCCAAAACCTCCGCCCCAAATCAACCTCGACGAAAAGAAAATTACGCTTGTCTTTGTTGCAAGCATTTTTACATGTGTTTAAAACGTAAAATCTTACACAGAGGGTCTAGTACAATTAATCAACAACCCCTTAATATTTTTTTACATCTTGTTAAGGTCTTCTCAGTTGAGTTCTTCGCCTAGCGATAAGACGACAAACAGTTGCGCGCCGGAGCGGGTCTTAAGCCTTTGTAAGGCGCCGAAACGTTTGGCGAGCGAAGCGTAAAAGTTTCGCAAAATCGCAAAAAGGCATAATGAAAAGCGGAGGCATGCAGACACGCCTACTAACTGTTATATGGAAAAATCTGGTGAATCCTTTATGATAAGGAAAAAACGGAAATAATCCTTTTGGTCGGAAAATGCAACAATATAATCAATTTTAAATAGTATTTGGAGTTTACGATTAAATAAAATCGAAAAGTTATAAATGTCTTTTAGGAAATCCAATCAGTTTTTAAAGGCTAAAGGCGCGTGGTCATAACTTTCTCTAGTGAAATAGACAATACTGTCGATCAAAAAATTATTTAACACTATGACCACAAATAAACTTGTAAGAGGTGCTCAGGGACACATCATGTGCGTAGAAATACTTTTAATAAATGATTGAATAGAAAAAGAACAAAACCAAAGACTGTTCTGAAAGAGGATCGAGATAAATTTTTAGGTAAGTCAAGTAGGGCTAAAATGCCACATTCGTTATGTTGAGTAGCAAATAGATTGTGGGCTAATATTTACATTTTTACGAAATGAACCAGACTTTTTTTCCTGATAAAATTTCACACAGAAATACTGGATTCCTGCGGTAACTAGTTTACCGATTGTAGGCATAAATACATTGATAAAAACTGATCTGACTTCTTTGAGAGAATATAGATTTAAACGATGATAAAAATCACAACAAAGGCTGCATATAGGCATATAAGTAAAATCAAGTCTACCAAACAGCACTTAAAAAATGTGCTTTAAATAGAAACAAAGAAAAGGTAAAAGTGCAAGTAACCGAAAACGTACGCAGTAATCAAAAACTACAACCAAAAGACTCCAAAAATCATAAATGGAAACAAGATGAGCATATTTGACAGCAAAGGAAGTTAAAATCTTTGCAATAATTGTTAAAATTTTGGCTATACAGAAAAAAAGGTTGAAAAAAGGTAACTTCAGTATATTTAATGCATTTCATATAGTATATGAAAGGCCTTTTTGCAACAAAATGTCACAAGAAAAAAGTATTCTCTATTGAAAAAGAAAATTCGATAAAAAAGGTAAGGGTAACTTCTATATACATCTTAACTACATGGTTTTTAACAACACACTAAAAACGCGGCGCTAGCCAAAGTATCAAAAGCCTAAAAGTTTTATCACAATTTCATATATTAGTACATATCCATGTAAAAAAATTATTTAACATGCAGATACGAGTTTTATTGACATATGCAGATTTTGTTGTTGATACATACAAATATTAGAAAAAAAAAGTGTAAACAAAAAATTCTTTATTATTAGAACTACAGATCTTGAAAACATATATGTAGGCAAAAATTTATGTTTTCTGTTCTAAAAGAAATCAACAAATGACCATATACCTGTATATAAAAAACAACGGAAAGCGTTTATGTTATACTGGGCTCGATACATCAGATCATACAACAAATGTGTGCGGTTTATGGCGCCGATAAAGACATGAAATCTAAAGAAATTGTCGAGGAGAGTACTTTATAGTGGCTTAATCCTGTAGTATTAAAAAGATAAAAACAAGGAAAGATGAGATCTACAGTTGACTTAAGAAAAGTAAACTTGTATGGAAGTAAAACAGACACAAAATCTACGAATAGGGAATTCTTTTGCTTGCCTTAAAAATATAAAATTTTTTAAAAATAGATTTGCAAGATGCATTTTGTCAAATAAGGTTAAATCCGGAATAGTGTTTAAAGACTCTGTTCTACTCAGAAAGACGACTTATGCAATTTGCCGGATGCCTCAAAGCTTTGAAACGCAGCTGTGGGTTTTTGAAAATCCGCATACAATGTCAGGAGATTTGGTTCTTTTCAAAGTATATTTTTTGTAAATTATATACTTGTTTGTGGTAAACAATTGTGGAGCTCAACAAAAATCTAGAATTAGTACTGAACCGGCTTGAAGATTTCGGGTTGGAAATAAATAGTAGGAAATTACAAAGATATGTGATGGATGTTCACGTACTGGCTATAAGATTCAAATAAGTATAACAAAACCCATCAGTGAAAGATCACAAGGCATTTTGAATTATTCTAGACGTAGACCTAAAAAACAATTGCAAAGATATATAGTCTTTTTAATTATGACCGTATGTCTTAGAAGACTATTATTACTTACGGCGCAAATTTTATGAGTTATTACAAAAAGAGGCAAAATAGATATATGACCTAAAGCATGAGACGGATTTTCTAGCAATTAAAATAATATTTCTAACAAGGTAAGAGTTTTTTGGTCAAAAAAAATAAGAAATCCTGTTAATTTAGGCAGTTGGTTAGTACAACTGGGCTACTGTTTTACCTCAAATAAAAGACCTTTGTCTTGTATTCGATGGAAGACCTATATGGTCTTTTGTTCGAGTAAAAGACTACGATCTTATACTTGCGTTACTAAGTACAAAAGTTTTTTTTATTGGGGATTTTTATTTTCCAAAAAACAAGAAAAAAATTAAAAATGAAACAAAAAAGTGCGCATGTATTGCAATTCGTACAATCATAGATCATACAAAAAAAGCTGAAAATTTTTTGTAGAGATCGGTCAAACAACAATGTAATTTGTGCTTTAAGCACGTTTCTTGCAAAAAAGACACTTTTCAACGATCCCCTATGGAATTTTTACAAATTGTAGTAAAAATAAAGAATAACACGTCTTACATCATTTTTCTATTTATGAAAAACATCTTTGAATCTTTTACAATATATATTGACGTTATACAACTTAATGGTACTAAACCCTATTTTATGTCGGTTTGAATATTTTGACTAGCCCTTTATTACTGCATTTTCCCAATTAGATTTTTTAAGTGTTTTCAACAGAGAAATAAGCGTTTTGTATGCACTTAGTCTTTGCATTGTTAATTTTTAATTTTTCTAATAAACAAAAAAAAACAAACTGGGTCATATTTACAACATAAATGCATTAGAAAATATTTTGTTATAAAGTTTTGGTTTTTTCGTATTTTATCTTTTCATTTGTTTGTTTTATAGTTCTTTACAGACAAAAATATCATAATATATTTACAGTGTGTCCAAAGCTTTTTTTTTGAAAATGTTTGGATATAATCTTAACATGCGAAAATGGTATAACCAGGAAAAGTAGCAGGTGCAACATCTTGTTTTTTTTTTGAGTGGGGTGGTCTATATTAAGAGGCTTTAGTATTTAAAGGTTCTTATATGCACGTTGAAACGATCAAAATCGATTTTCGAAAAAATCACTATAATTTAGGCACAAAAGGGGTCTTTTATGTAAGGTCTAACAGTAGGCGTAGTTCAAAGTCAAAATGGAACAGCGGTGTCCTATATCAGCTGCTGCTTAACTTTATCGTAAAACTTACTCTATTACTGAGAGGTAGGTACAGCGGCATTCCTTGGGTATAACAATATATAAATTGTCTACAAGTCAGACATTTAAAACATATCACTGCTCACAAGGCAATAGCCATGCACAAAAGTAAATTAGAGTTAGGAATTTAAACAATATGACAGGTTTAGGATAAGATAAAACGGACTCGAGTATTCTATAGGGATGGTTTTTAGCTGTTAGCTATAGACGCCTTAAGCCGAAAATATACGAATGGGAATATCAAAAGTCAATCAGTAAATGAAACAATAGACAGAGATGCTTACATGCATGAAAGAATGACAAGGAGATGACATTCGCATTAAAAAAAGAAAGTCTAGATAAAATAGATGCAACTGATAATTATAGATTTAATTACAAAAAAATGCATCCAAGCATAGAAAAAGGCCATAGAAAGACATTTAAGACTGAGCTTTGTTCACATGTGTAAAATTTTTGTACAGATAAATAAAATATGTAAAAAAAAGATGTGAGCATTGTGCTAGACTTCATAAGATGAAAACAAGTTGCAGATTTTTTTTTGCAGGGTTCTCAGGCGAGAGTGTAGGAATTGAATATTTAAAGATATCGAAACAATATAGAATTGTAGCGTAGATTATTTTTGTAGATTGATGTCGGGTAAGCAGTATGAAACCATGACATCATATAACATTTTGTATTTTATAGAGACGGTTTACTAAAATTTCAGATTATAATCTATACAAATGAATAATGTAAGAGAATTTCGCAACCGCAATTGAGGCAATTTTTAATAAAAAATAATAAAGGTCTCAATTGAACGCCACTTACCTTACCAAAATAACGGCGATAGATGATGGGGATTTGCACGAAATGGGGAAGCAGTGAAGAAAACTACTGGTTGCACGACACTGAAATTAGACAAAAAAACATACGGAATATGAGTTTGTAAAAAGGAAAAGAAATGAAACTGATAATGCCATACTAACAGAAAACTTTGATAAAACGAGCTCATTCCCAACAATACCAGAGAAAAGTTAATGCAAAGCATAAAGAGAAAAATGTTACAGAGTTTTAGCAACAATTTATATCTTTAATGAGTGCGAAAGTGAAGATGGGAAAAGAGTTTTTATTAATAAAAGTAAAAGCTCAAATTATGTTAAGATGTTCATAATACACGAAATAAACAACGCAGGTCGAAAAAAAAAACATACTGCACAATATAAGGCAAACAAATAGAAGAGTGTAATGGTCACACCTTAGTAAAGTCTATCAGGGAGCGATGAATCGACAAATAACTGCGCGCCGGATCGGCCCCGAGAGCCGTTTTAGTCGGAGAGACTATTGGCGAGTGTTGCGAGCCAACCGTCATAAAACCAAAATAAGGCTCATGGTAAAGCCGGTGTTCTGTAAAATTTTCGTATTTGTAAAATTTTCGTTCTACTGTAAAATTTTCGGAAAGTCAATGAAAGCGATTGTATTCAAA
>JAQFYM010005654.1:0-12898 GCA_034694785.1 Agrenia bidenticulata
TGCATTTTTTTACGCTCTTGCACGAGCATAATAAAAGTAAATATTTACAAAAAAACCTTAAATGAAATTTATCCAGGTAAAATCGTGAACTTTGCTTATTTACTTATTATATGTATTAATAGTCAGTTTTACACTGATTTTACCTTACAGGATTTTCGTCTATTTCATGTTACGCAATTTTTTCTCAATGAAAGAAATTTCGGAAACGCTTTTATATGACATTTTTCTACGCATACAGAATCAGTTAGGTAAATCCGGGTACCATCCGAACCGGGTATACTGTTTTTACAAAAAACAAACGGACCGGGCCGAAGGCAATGCAACACTCTTCTGCATACAGTGTCCACGCTCTTCATGTAAAGTGGTTGTTTTATTTTATGGTTTTAAATTATAATTTTAAAAAATATACGCTTAAAAAATAAGGTTTTTTTCAACTGATTAACATTACTTTTACAGCAAGTTGCCATGGCGGCAAAACATACAAAATTAAAAACTAAATTTAAGTACAGCCTACCCTTAATTTTTTTTGCAAAGAAAGGCCTTATGAAAAAAAAAGTGCGTCGGGCCCCGATAATGTAAAGCCGCTTTAGTATTTAACAAAATTATACAGAGTTTATTTGTTGTAATAAGCGTTATAAGAAAAAAATATAATGTGTAGTACATGCCATAAAACTATTGTAAGCGAGAATTTTTGTAGTTCTTTTGGTTAAGTAAAAACCCTGTATCATACAGATTTGCAAAACATGATGAATATAACACATATTGTCGTTATTCGCTTATTATATGTATGAATGCATAGTGATAAACGCGCGAAGTTTTGTGAGTAATCTATTTATTAAGCCCTAAATCACATATATAATGTTACAAACATTATAAAACAGTTTATAAAGCATTTAAATACGATTGTACGCATTTTTGCAAGTGTGATTTTTTATTACTTAACATTAGGTCAAAAAAAATCAGTTAAACAATATAAATACTGTAAAATCTACAAAACATGATTATCTAATGTTTTGCACTTGTTTTTGCATTTTTTATACCCTTTAATTTAGTTTAAAAAGTTACAACCAGTGAAATAGCGAAATATTTACACGATATTTTTTAGACTAATGTATGTTGAGCTGTAAAAAAGAATTCGTTCGTAGGACTTACGCGTTATAAAGTGTTTATACAAAGAAATATAACAGTTGTAACACAATTGCTACAGTATGACACGATCGTTAGCGAAAAGCAGTTTTACTGCATAATAATTGAGGCGCGCGCAGCGCGCCACTTGTGCACAGCCCGCCCTCGGGCCAGAAAAAAAAGCAAAAAACAAATATATGGCAAATTTGTTGCAAGGTGGTAAATTTTAAAAATGTAATATTTTTTGTTTGCATGATTTTTGCAAATGATTTTGAAAAATATTTCGAAAATATGAAATTTGTATAACTTTGGCAAACTATTGCTAACAAATTTTTTTCTTTGCACTTTAGATGATTTTATTGTATTTTATGCTTCATTTACGCCTTAAATAAGGGCTGTGCACAAGTGGCGCGCTGCGCACGCCACAATAATGTTATATATATCAAGATAGATTTAGCATAATTTTTTATTACTAAACAACTAAAAACCAAAAAGCTTTACTTTAATTATTCTTTGTGTTGTATATACTGGTCTTGCATAATATACTTACGACGCCTATCAAATATATTTATTTATATATTTTTATAGAAGACGATTAAAAATCACATAAGAATTGCGCCCGTGCCCTTATATACTAATTTGATGTTTTTGTTGCGTGTAGAGCTAGCAATTTTGAGTAGCATAGGGCTTTCAAAATTTAAAAAAAATGTACAGATTGGCCTATTGGTGCATATTTATCTTTGTTTATGCATATCGTCATTAGAACATGTTATAGATAATATTGAAGATTCATTGTGTGCTATCGTGTTTGCATAGACATGACAGTTATAAATATAAAAGTTCTAAATAAAAGGATAGTTTCATTTATATTTTATGCGGTCTCTAAAAAAATAAAGTTTCACCAAAACATTCATTACACTTTTACCAAAACTAGACGATAAAGGAGTTTTTAAAAATTTTACTTGCACAAGTAACAGGTCAAAAATCGTGAGTGGTCTACAAGGAAATAGAGGAACTGCGTCTATGGAAAAACTTTTAAAAAACATACCACAAAAAAGGCATAAAATTAAAATGTGCATATATGAGGGTGACGACGGATTAATGGAAAAATCTATTCTTGGAGAAATGAAGCCGGTTTCTAACCGTTTATCATTGGACATACAAACATGGTACTATGAAAGAGCCGTTGAGGGCAATTGCCGACTGACTGGGATGAATGCAAAATATAAATTGCGAGTTTCTGCACAGGCAAGACTTTAAAGCAAATGATAAAGTATTAGGACGAAGCGTGGGCAAAATTCTGTAGGCGTATTTTTAATTTTGTCTGAGAACGTTAACTTGATGAACAGGCTTTTTTTAATTTCACGAGACGACCTTAACTTCCACTGTATCTGCAAGTTATGATTTTTGCGCAAGATTCTGGTTTTGCTAAATTTATAGAAAAGGTCAATGAATGGGACGGTTTGACATTCCTCTGGTAAAATGCATTGCGTATAGAGGTAGCCAAGCCAAATTTTACAGATGCAAGTTCAGATGCACGAAAATGTGCTTATTGTGGTAAAAATAGTCATTTGCAGTCTTAATGTTCACTGAAGAGAAACAAGATGCGCATAGAAGCAAGGCTTTTACAATTGCACCAAACCAGGACATGTAAAGTCAACTGCACAGAGATGCAGGCTTTTCTTACTAATATGGTTAATCAATTAAATACAGGAAGTATGTATTTATCTTTAGATGGTATTAGTTGCCAAGACAATTTTTGATACTGGCGCTTCGCACTGTATAATTAACTCAGGTGCCTTAAAAAGTTTACAAATAAAGCAATTAATTTTTGCAATGAAGAATTTGAGTTGGTCACGGTAGAAAAATACTCAGTAAGTCATATGTCAACATGGAGATCTGCAGTAGGAGCGATAAATCAAAAATTTTATTTTGAGAAATGAGACTATTGATAGAATTCTTATCGGAGGAATTATGCGATAAGCTATGAAAATAAAACATAGAACTTGCCTTTTTAATAGGCAAAAGAAACGAAAAACGCTAAACCAGTATATTGTACATGACCAAAACGGTCGCATAAGGATAATTAAGATTCCATACATTTCGTACAACAGCTCGAAAACAGGACATCGTAGGTAAGAATAAACTCTACTTTGTTATATTTAGTATACTAGTACAGAAAACCGGATAAAAATATAAAATTTTGCGTTAATCTGAGGCGGACTATATATCTTGTGAAACACAAAAGTTTGAGATTTCCAGAATTACGGAGCTTTATACGCGTCTAAGAGATAAGAAATATTTGACATTCATTGATATTAAAAACGTCTTTTTAAAGGTAAAACTAAAACAAAAAGATTGTCAAAAGACAGCATCTGTAGACGGGAATAGAGTAATGCATTTTACACAAATGCCACAAGGTTTTAAAATCCAATATCTATTTTTCAGCGAAATATGCAAAGTATACTAAGGGATTATTAAGGCTTGACATGCACAGTGTACAAAGATGATGTGTTGGTATATGATAAGAAATAGCAACACATGATAAGAACTTTAAGTCTGAATTGGAAAGGCTTAAAATGTATAACTTACCTATAAACAATGGAAAATGGATAAAGTGTGTATCAGTAGTTAAATTTCTTTAGACACGTATAGAGTATAATAAGATTAAACCGTCATTGACTAGAACTCAAAGAAATTTAGATTTTCCCGGTGCCAAATTCAAAAAAGAAGCTACAGAAATTTTTTTGACTTCTTAACTATGGCCGACTATGCAAAAGAAATACAAATTCTCTTTTTAATCTTTTTACGCATTTATTATATAGGAAAATAATACATGAAGTGTGGAACTACGGAGAAATTCAATGCAATACAATTGTGATTAAGCAAAGATTTAGAACTGTATGTTTTTCAGAATGGGATAGTTCTTGACACATGAAACAGACGCCAGTGAGCTAGGAATGGGTGCTGTTCTTACGTAGATAATAAAGTAGTTGCATTCATCAGTAGAAGTTTGACAGTGGCAGAATCTCACTATTCTAATGCAGGAAGAAACACTTTAGCCGCTATTTGGGCCATAGAGAAAATGAAGTATTCTTTGATAAGCAACGATTTCGAACTTATATTGACTCATTTGGCGAAGCTTGAGCTAAAGACAAAACCTTAGTTTTGATCTTCAAAGGTTTACAGATGGTTTTTGAGGTAAGAAGAGTTCAACTCTAAATTTACAAACAGCCAGACAGATATGATAGAATCTGATGCTCTAAGTAGACTTTTTAGAAATAAATTGCATACCTAAAAAGATGTGGAGTCAGCAGATAAAAATCGAAATATTAGTAAAGAGCTACTAGTGGCAATTAAGAGCGAAAAAAGAGACTTTAAGAGTGGAAATTGCAGCAAAATTAACACAGATATGATCTGTTTTATTAGCTGCCATGAATTATTACATTAACATGAACCACAGGAAGCAAAAAACGGATGACTAAAGAGTTAAGAGGCACAGTGGCGAGTAGATTAGAAATTGATAAAATTTTAAGTTATTGCAGGGTTTGTCATATGAGAGACATACAAGTCATTACAGCTGCAAGTGCATTATAGTTACACAGCCTAAGGATCTTATTGGAATTGATGTTTTAGACAGAAATGAAAATATGAAAAATCTGGTTTTTATTGAATATTTTAGCAGGTTATGCAGCCAAAACCACTTATACGTTAAATGCATCAAAAGTAATAGGTTTTCTAAACATGGTTAATGCTGACTTTGATTTAAAGTTTTGCTCAGTGATAGTATACGTAAATTATATAACATCCAGGTAGTAGATGGGTTTTTAAGTCTGCGTTTAACAACAGTTTACTATACCATATCACCGCCAGGATAATGTACGGGTTAAGAGAGTTAAAAGGAACCTACGTATAGCTCTTAAGAAAACCAAGGGTGTATCACGCATTATACCGGGCAAGTGTTTTTCAAACAGAAATAATTTAGTTTATAAAGCTTCACAAACGAGTCTAAATACGGCAATATTATAAAGCAATTAGAATAAAATTAAGGAGGTTGAAAAAATGTATAAGAGAGAGTTTAAGCGTAAAGACATAAAAATGGTTCATTATATTATTGGTATTTTAGTTTTTTTTCAAAATGAGATACGGAGAACAAAGGAAGGAGGGATTATAGTAAACAAGGACCAAAAACAAGAAGATTTTATGAGGACGTGTCGTTAGTCGAAACAGCATCTGGGGCACTTTTTGAGTAACATACAAGTCAATTAAAGCAACTTGAGGAGGTAGATGTTGTATATAAGGCTTCAGCAGTATATACTTACGACGCCTAGCATATAAAATTATATTCATTTTTTTAGAAGACAATTATAATCACATTAGATTTGCGCCCGTGCCTTACGATACTATATTGAAAATTTTTGCGTGTACTGGCGATTTTGATGGCTTAGGAATATCAAAATCCCAATAAAGTGTACAGATTGGCCTTTGGTGGATACACTGGCATTATTATCCATTTTGTTTGTAGAACATGTTTGAGATAAGATTAAAGATAGATTGTGTGCTATCGTGTGTCAATAGATATGTAAGTTATAAATATTAAAGGGTTTAATAAAAGTATAGTATTATTATATTTTATGCCGGTTTCTGTAAAGATTGCGGTTTCGAGCAAATTATCTAACACTTTGTCAAGCCAAATCACCATGTCTATAGTTTGAACCATTTTGTTTTAAATAAATTGTGAAATATTTTTTGTTATTGACAACTTATAAACATAGTACTAGTATACTTAAAGCTATTTATATGTTATGTAATATGTGTGCAGTCATCTGATTTATATCGTATAAAAAAACATTTTTCTTTATTTTTTAGTACAAAAAAGCATTTTTCGTGTTATTAATCATGCAAAAAAGGCTCGCTCTATGTGACATCTATTTATTTTATCCCGTTAAAAAAATAACCTGCCCCTATCTTCATACGGGAAAAAAAAGATCCGTATCATCGGAAAAGTCAGTTTAAACAAGTATGAAGATAACTCAATTTGCTGAGAGGCTAACGAAGACGTATAGTGCAGGTGTGTAGTATGTGCCACCACAGTGCATAGTGCAAAAAAAAGCAGGGATTATTTTTTATAAAAGCATTAAGCATATAGAAAATCTTACTTTATTTTTAATACTTACAACAAATTCGACAATAAAAACATTTTTTTATATTTTAAACATAAAAGTTAAGTAACAACATTTTTTTGTTGTGGAATTCAAGCTTTGCTCTACAACATAAAAAAATGAAAGGATTTTATATGGACTGTTTGCTTTTAATTTTCCTTCTATCAAATACCCAACAAGTATTTTACCTAAATATTATGGATTAAAACACATAATTTTAGTGGCTGTATTTGGTAAAGACTTTGCTCTATTTTGACAAACGACGAGTCGCAATAGACACAATACATTCAATTTTTATAATATTTTTAATATTTATGTATAATTGCATATAAAAAATACCCAACGTTTATTTTATAATAGATTCAATCGCAAACCAACACTTTAATTCTACAAATTTTAATACGGCATAAAGGTGTGTTGACGGCTCGCCTGTGCGAACAATAAAAAAAACTTAAATTTAAACCTTTCGAGAGTGACGGCACTCAATATTTTCGCAAAAATTCGAAAAGATGCAAAAAGATTTTTTTGATTCACAGCATATAAATTATGTGTTCCAGAACTTGCATTTATTAGCGAAAAAAAAAATAAACTTTTTTGAAAACGAATTTATTGTTGTTAAAAAAAGTATTTGTTAGAAAAAAAAAATTCAGATATTATACAGGAAAAAAGCAGGCCCAAATACTTCGGGTTTTAAACATGTTACCCGATGAAATGCATTCATTGTTATTGTAGTTTTTGATATAATTTTAACGCCATTCAACTATATATTGATAGTTTTAAAAATGAATTTGAAGCATTTTTTAGAAAAAAATATAAACTTACAAAAGACAATTAACAATGATAAATGATCGCAAATGGATGCCTAGGCTATTAAATGAATTGTGAAAAATGATTTATCTTTTAGTTGTCAATTTCAAAAAAATGTCTGATATTTAAAATTTCCGTAAATATCAAAGGCTTATGACGAGAGTCATAACAAAGCACAAATTTTTACAATGCTTAATATCAGGCATCGTATAATGTATATACTTAAAATACAATTACATTAAACCTTATGAGTATCTTAGTCTTACAAATGTTGAAATCAAAAAAATCGTTTCACCAGTACAAAACTTTATGAGAAATAGCAACTGAACGCTATAAGCTCAAAACAAGTAAAATTATATGTATATTGAACTCTTTCTTATATTTTTTCATTTTTATTTAAGTAAATAGAACCCTTCCATATATTTATTTTTTTTGTTGACCCCTAATGATGTTTATATTTTTCTTTTTTCCTAAGTTTTTGTTTAAATAACATATATTTTTGCGCGTTTTAGCTAAAAAGAGGTTAAAACGACAACATAATACCTTAAAAAAGTATAAATCTGTGAAAAAAAAGCTTTTCTGCTTAACTTGCCTTAAAAAGAACTATATGTGTCGCACTAACATTTTTTTTTTGTCTCTACATATCCAATGCAGTGTGATTTTAGAAGATGGAACTAAAAAGTTTATAAAAAGGAGATTTACTGATCTTATGCAATTTTTTTTTGTTGACAGTTGTACAATATACAGTCCGCTTATGAGTTCCATTTGAATACCAAAATCGCACAAAAAACTATTAAAACATACCAAAAAGTGATGTGAAATTGTAACCCGTCTTTTTTTACACTTTATAGTTCTAACAAATGTCTGCGCATTGGTTTTTTCGTAAACTTTTACCTTCAAAATATTTTATTTATAGAAAGATTCAAATGCATGCATGCAGTTCGTTTTTTTGTTTTTTTTAAATGTTTATTTTTCTTATAAAAAAAAAACATTTAAAAAGTCGTCTAGCTTTAATTTTGTTTTTTTTTGTTTTTTTTTTCATTAAGAATTTATTACAAAGCACAGCAGATAGTGTTTTTGTTTTTGCACACATACAAAAATAAAACATGCGCCTTTACCTGCGGCTAAATTGTATTATTACTAATAGATGGTATAAAATTACAAAAAAAAACTAGTACACAGGTTTTCACTTTACTTGAAGCATTTAAGTTAGAACAAAACCTATAAGTCTACATGTTTGCAAAAGTATTATTGGTGTTGTTTTTGTATTTTGGTATTGAAGTTCAAATGATGCTTTAAAAAAAAATAGAACAGGAACCACATTTTTATTTTAAGTAACTGCAATCTACATTGTTTTACTTTTCTAGAAGTAGAAACTTGAATTCCGGTGTGTTTATAACAATAAATTATTGCACATTCTGCAATTTTTACAATGGAATGTACAATTATACAAATATTTGCATGTGTAACGCAAATTAAGACAACATTTACTGCAGTTTTCTTTAGTTTTTTTTTTTTTTGCAGTATAAATAAAACAGTTTTTACGCGGGTAAAAAAACACCGCCTACATTTATAAAGTTTCATATTTGTAACAGCTTTGGCCTTTTATGGGGGGACGGGGTCGAGGTTAACCCGACCCCTGTGCAAATTCCCTATATTAAATAAAGTTACAAGGTATTTTTAACAACCATTTTTTCTTTTAAACAAAACCCTATAAAAAGTATTTGTTCACAAAAAAAATATACTTTTTTAAAAAGAACTAGTTTGTCAAAATACTGACTTTTTATATTTTACCTCGTGATTCGTTGTAAACACCTTTTGAATACGTCACTGGTAACAGCATTGTAATATGATACTTAGTTTCTAAGTTTTTGTTTTTAGAAGTTGTTATTTTCATTAAAAAACGCTCTTCTTTTCTGTAATAAACCATAAAAAAACTAAATTGATATACCCTAAATGCACGGGTCGAAATACAGGTATTGAAAATTTGTATGTCAGTGGGTAGTTTTTTTTTATTTTGCTTTGTCAAAAAACTATATTTGACAATAAATGGTTCATATTTTTTCAATGTAAATTAATTTAGGTATTTGAAACGTGCTCATAAAAAATCGCCTGTATTTGCAAAACACCGCAAAATATAAACACACAGAGCCTAAAGGTAATATGTTTTGGTTTTTAAATTTTGTTTGCAAATAAGAAATATTCAAAAAGTATTTTTTACTTATATAAGCAAAATGAAATCCATGCATAGAAGCATTTTAAACAACTTACACTGCAACATCCATTCCTTCAAAAAATGTATCGACAGAGCTCCTGTATGCAGTCATAATTAAAAGAGAATCCCACGCCGCCAAATAAATTTTAATACATTGAACAGCGGCTTTTTTTTACAATTTAAAATATTTACGGTAAAAATACAAGAGAATCTGTCTATATTGGACCTGAATTGGAATTATTTTTTTCGCTTATATTTGACATTTAAGGTCTGCATTTGCACCAAAATGTCCGAAAAAATTGAATAATTCTTGTATTTACATATTTGCTGTTTGAAAAAATTTTAAAAAACAAGAAAAAGCTTCATCGGTAGCTACTTTTTTCTTATACATAATTTTTAGACGTATTTTTAAATATGAATTTTTACACTTCAGAAAGATTTACCTGTATTCTTTTTACGCTTACAGAATATAAAATTACATATGGCTAACACGGCTCTCTTTTATTTGCTCACTTAACTTCTTTTTTAAAAGTACATCTTTTTTTGTATTTTGTTAAAACTGCATTATTGTGCAACTTGTTAACTGTTACATTCAAAAAGCGCAACACAAGTATCTTTTTATATAAAAAAGACTCTATACCAAGTTTTAATACAGTGATCTTAGAAAATTAATCACATCTAAAAATAACAGTGTATGTAAACTATGTATATATTATGTACAAAGTTAATCTAATATAGAATTATAGTTTACAAAGAAATAATATATTAAATATGCACAGAAAGGGATTACGAATGACGCAAAAATTGTTGTTATATCAAAAAAAAGTCGTTTTTTATACACACATTCTTAGAGCTGTATAGAAAAAAATCATTTTGCGTCGAGACTAATGAAATCGATCAACAAAGATCAGTCATGGTTTATGTACCGGGTAATATATTAAAAAAACATACTTACATTAAATGTAGGTAATATAATCAAAAAAAAAAACAAACAACTATTGCAGTTTCTCTGCATACATAACTACGACACTATAATTTTTCTAAACCGCGTTATTCTATATTTTTGTGTGCAGGGCTGAGGTACAAAATACTATAGAAATATTTTATATGAATGTTCATAGTTAATTATGTTCCTTTGAAAAGCTAATTAAATAAAATATCCGCTAAAGGTTAAAAAATTTATTGGTTCAAAGATTTATTTAGCATTTCGAAACCTTTTGTAGTTTTATCTTATTTTTTAAAATACAAGTTTATATTATTCATACGTATAGATATACAATACAATAGAAATTTTTGCGCGTTTTCTGATATGACATATTTTGCTATTATAAATTTTATACTGAAGTCTAACGTAGAAAGGGTGTATTCAGTTGCTAGAAAGAAATGCAGCTAAAAATACAAAAAATTCATTATTTCGTATTTTTTGCAGCTGTTTATTACTGCATTTTACGATTTTTTCTGTTTCGCCATTTGACAAAAAGCTTGGTGGAAATACAAAAACTAAAAGGTTATATTTAATTACCAGTATTTATTGATAGAACGTTTTTCCGATCTTTGAATCATGTTTTCTTTCATCAAAAAATGTTATTCGAAAACTGCATTTTTTGCAGTAAAAAAACCAATAGGCGCATTTTTTTGGGTTTTTTACTGCATGTTTTGTTCCCGTAAATAATAGCCATCTTAAAACATATTTTTTTGGTTATCTAATATATAACTAAAAAGTCTGCCATTATTAAATTGTCTGTAGAACGATTATAGGTTACTAAAAGTACAAATGATGTATACAAACATTATATATGTGTAAACTAATGCAAAAAACCTACGGTACATTTATATATACTATTGGTTGGCTCACTAACCCAACTCTGCTATTGCACAGTCTTAAACAACTAGACTATCATGAAAACAGCAAGTAATCGCACAACAACGTTTTGTTTTTATGTTTTTAAAGATTTTGTATTTTCTTTATATAAAAAATGTGTTAAAGGTTGCATCGTGCATCTTGTATAAAAATTGTAAACGTTTGATTGATAAACGCGTTTACATATCGTGTTTTTTTGTTTTATCCATTACTTATATAACAGTTATTTTGATTATAGTTTCATTTTTTTTGTTTTAATCTATAATCAAATTAAATTGCAAAGGAAAATCGACATAGTCGAATTTTGGTAAATAACCACCATATCTTAGTATCGACGCCTTCAAAATAAAAAAAAAAAAAACACAATAGTTTTTGTCCTTTTTAACTATTTATAAATACTAATCACACAGCAAAGTCGCCATGGTAACTTGAAAAACAGAACGCCTCAAAATCTGCATTCTTTTACACTCAGGACGTTTTTATATAAAATTAATTGGGAAAAACGTTGTTTTGCCTTTTGGGTAAAAGCAGTGTAACTCTATCATGAAATTCTGTGTTTGCAATTCAAAAAAACAAAAGTATAAGCGAAAAAAAGGACATTAAAAAAGATAAAAATCAAGTCAAAATCTTGCTGTTATTTGCTACGATACATAATAAAATTTTACTCATTACTATGTGTACTCATAGGAGGCATATAATAACAAAAAATTTGTTGTGCTGTTTTAAACAGTTGTTTACTCACTGATAAGTATATATAATAACTTTATTTTGTTATAGCAGCTATTTATAACATCCCACATGATGTATAGAAATGCAATATTAGTGACTTTAGACAGACGTACAAGGCAATAATAGCCGCGTGCCAATTTCACCATGTAATTTATGGTCAAACGGAAAGCTTCCTTCTATATTTTTTCATATTTAAAGCCCCCCTCCCAAAAAAATTTATATGAGTATCCTAAATATAGAGAAGGGCAAGTTGTTGTATATTGTTGACGTGGAAAAAAATGCAATCACAAACTATGTGGGACAATAGGCATGATTACAAGTTATGATACATGAATTTTTTTTCTCATACTAAAAAAAAAGCATGGATTGAAATGCATGCAAGCATAACGCGTAGAATTACATAAATAAGTTTACCTACTTTTTGTGACATCGATTAGTTTACTGTTAAATTTTATTTTTAGATTAATCTTTTTACTATCGTGGTGTATCCACGGCCCACAGCCTCGTGATATGTAGTTGGTATATAACTACTTGAATAAAGAGAAAGATCAGTTACCCGTGGTTATACTGGAATGTAATGGTATAAAATACATATAAAAACATTTGATTTTCTCACGTTTATTAAAACATATTAGGGGGTAAAAAAGTATTTCTTAAATAAATTAATCGTTCGATTTTATATTATTTGTTGTGTTTAAAACAGTTTTATCCTTTATTGGCTGTATAAATATACACTATTTATATGTTCTCAATATTTTCATATAGTATCTCTACCTGATGTTCATCACGAAGAATCACCATGACAATATATGTTTCTTTTAATGCGTTCATTAGTTTCGTACGTTGCATATTTTTATTTCATACTCTTGTTAAGTTCTTACGGTTTTCGACTTGTTTTTTATATCATTATATGGGTACCTCGGTTTCTTGGTGGAATTCTTTTCAGTTGTATCTTGTTTTTGATTTGGGTTAAAATAATAAGTTTTTTTCTTTATTCCA
>JAQFYM010005655.1:0-12895 GCA_034694785.1 Agrenia bidenticulata
TAAAAAAGTAATATCATAGATGAATAGTAACTATAAAAAAGCGGCTTGCTTCTTTTAAATATATGTTTGCGTTACTTACAATGATGCCAAATATATATTTTAATTGTTGTATGGTTTCTAGTTATTATAAAAAAAAGGTTTTGCAAGGAACAAAAACAAAGTGAAATAGATGTTATTTTTTTTTTGCATGTGCGCCAAAAAACAACCCGGTTGTTTTTGTCAAAAAATAAAAGTACGTATTGGACACTTAATAGTGCAACAAAAATATCTTACAAAACAAAATTTGCACATAGAAAACAGTAGCAAATACAAAGACGTAAATACCCCATAAACTGCAGTTAACAGTATTTATGTGTTTTTTTACTTTAATAGTATATTATTATTCATTTAAAGTCAATTACTGCTTTTGATTTTCGTGCATATTGCATAACTGAATTCTTTTAGTTTTACTACATACAAGTGCACCTTGATAAAAAAAAACGTGCGAACGTTACGCAAAAAAAAATTTTAAATGACTATTTTTTTTTATATATTGTCGGTATCTGAGATAAACTATATATGTCTGTTTTTGATCATGATTGCCATAAAAAGTAATACATAATTTTTTTTATGTTTTATCCATGATGGCTTTCAGGATAGACATTTTATTATATAGAAAATCTTGTTATAAAAGCTCTGTAAAAAATCTTTCAGGCAAATATATGCGGCAGTCGGCTTGCATAACACAACCGGTTGAAAATTGCTTTAAAACTGTTTTTTACTTTTTTTTGTGCGTATTATTATTGTTTTCCTTCAATCGCATACAAAAACGTGTACATCTACATAAAATCTCAATATTAGCAAATAAATTTTGTTGGATAAAATACGCTGTAGCTACAAAAAACAGGTTTTTTGTGGCATTTGCCATTTTCTAAATAGTTTGAGATCCAGTTTTAAGTTCTCATACAGGGTATGTGCATACTTGGCATGTCGTAGATAGATTTACAACAAACACCGTTTCCAGGGTTTAGCTTCAATTTCTTTAAAAAGTTTACAACAAAAAACATTTACTGCTAGTAATACACTAAAAAAACCTAGACGAAATTGATTTTATTATTTCCGTCCTAAAAAGGACACTTTTCAAACGAAAAAGGTGTATTTTAGAAACCAAATTGACGTTTTTAACAAAGTAATACGCTTTTTAACCCGACCAGAATGTTTTTAAATCTATATAAACTGTCATGTTGCACTCAAATACGTATATGTATGGCAATGAAAAGTATCTTACTAACTAGAACGAAATCCAAGTTAAAAAGACGTTTTATAACCGCATAGAACGTTTTTCAACGTAATAAGACGTATACAAAGCGGACACTGAACAATTTTTGCAAAATGCCGAAATTACAGCAGAAAACATTCCACACCCCAGATAGGTCAATTTACAATTCAACCTGGGCTTCTTGTGTATTTTCATATAAAAACATCATTTTTTTATAAAGTAACAATCGCGTCGTTAGGGTTCATTTAGTCAACGCCGTAAAGTTTTGTGTGTAAAGTTCTCTTAATACGCATTATGCATATGTAGAAAGTCTACTGTATGTGATGATGTAAAAAAACCTATCTTTCACACTTTAAACTTTTTTCAAAAGAAGATAAAGATTAGCCCACCCCACATGTCCTCGACCCTCCAAGAGATATTGGTTATGCAATAGTTCTATCTCACCAAACGAAATGTTAATTCCCACCTTAAAATTGCGAGCCTCGAATATGCTTACACTTTACAACCAGATTTTATATATCAAATTTTATTGGCCGCAGCATGACTTGAACCTGCATTAAAGCGCTAATAGTTTTATGTTCCGGACCATTGTACCATAGGCGCCTACAATACATGAAAACAGATATACTAATAAAGTAAATGTTTTGAAGTTAATAAAAACGTTATATATAAAAAAATAATGATATTATACAATGACAACTGTAAAAAAAAAACCTAAAAAAATGAAAAATTCCTTTTTTGATCAATATCTATCGTAACTGTGGCTGCCAATTCTAGATTTTTCGCTAAGTGAATAAAAATGCCGAATCATTCTGTTTCTCTTACTATTCTCAGTGAATCAACTATTAGTTCTTTTAATAGGCTCTGCACCGCGTTGACTTTTTTTGTTTGAGTGACCTTCACAATGATAGCGAACGTATATGTTTTAACTTTGAGCAAACAAGTGAAAATGTAATAAAACATGTATAAGTAAGGGCAAAATCTTGTATGAATAACCAGTGTGTCAAGTACAGCTGTTAATTAAAATTGTTGTTGAACATATATTGTAGTATATGAAAATCAGTGAATTGTTTGTGCTTCATCTTGTATCAAGCATACCATATACCTCATACAAAAAAAAACCTTGGCGGTGTTTTGGCCTTTATCATCAATTACATTACCATTATAATTGACTTCTACACCTTACGCTGATATCAAGAATCATGGCGACTCTTACTGTTTGTAATGCTAATTATGCGTTTGTAACCTGTAGCTTGCTAGCTTTTTTTCTTGTACGATACAGTTGTAACCAACCTCGCTTCATAAATATGCTTTTTGCTTTATCTAAAGGTGCTGTTTTGTTTTATACATTGTAAACAGCTTTGCGGTATTTTTAAGCGTATATTAATGCCCTGCAATTTTTGACGTGCGCCGCCTAGTGGAACCGTTAACTACCCATGCCCGTTATTAACGCTCAATTAAACAATAAATATGTCCGGATCTCATAAATTAACTTATATGTTTATTCGGTGTTATAGGGATCTTTTCTAGATCGGGTTATATTTTTGCCAATCCAATTGTTGTTATAAATTTTTCTTGCGTTCCTTTCTTTTCGATGACTTGACGTTCACCAGAAAAACTGTATCTCGTAAATCCATGCCTGACAGTACTAACGTCTATTTCAGTTGTCTTTTCTGCATAGTACGCTGTTTTTGTGTACTTTGTAACAGGTTTCGTATGTGTTTTTTTGCACGGTTAGTCAATTTTTTTGGTAGGGGAACGACGCACCAGGAGTACTGGCTATTAGTTGTGTCTTCACGTTCAACATCATGTTACACGGTAATGTCAGCGCAATAAGATCTTCAACTAATTGTGTCTCTGGAGTTAAGACAGTTTTTTGTATTTATGTATCTTGCATTAGTTGTTATTTCTTACTCCTGTACTAAATTGTACAAAATTAGCATTTAAAATGGGAAAAAAAGATTTTGACAACAATTGTAGGTAAGATGTTTTCTTATATGCTTAGACAGCGTCTGTTAATAGGAACAGTGTCTTCTTTAGATTTGGTTTTCGATTTATTTGGGTTAGAAAACGTCTTTATCCGGTTTTTCATTGCTTTATTTTTTTGACAATGGTATGTATACTAACCTTTACACAAGATAAACTCTGACAAAAGCAGTTCGTGTAGTGTTTAGGTCTTTGTAAAAAAAACAATGTAATGTTAAAATTTCTGGCAATAACTACAAATTAGAACGTTCAATATATTGAATTTCATGCCAAAAGGTTTTTACAATATATATACAATATTTATTATATACAAAAATAGGCTGTTGTAACTTGATGCAGTTTTTTTTGCTCTGAACTGTCATAAAACAGTTTAGCGGACTTTTTAAAACAACAAAATGTCTTTTTCAAAAAAATGCAATGCAATAAAAAGTGATTTCTATATACATACCTTACTTCTGATTTTTTTTACTTGCGGCAATACATGCCACGCTTACATAGTGCTTGAACTTTTACTCACTTCTTACATCAAATAGATAAAGTAAAACCGATTATGCCTGGTATTAAGTCCAAATTTTGTACTGATGTTAATATTGAAAAAATGAATTTTGTATGTAAACTCTGTGTACGAACATTTGATTTTCATTCATTGTGGATAGCATAAAAAACAGAATTTGAACGTACGGGCATCGATTACACCTTTAGGTATATATCGTTGTTTATAAGTTGTATGTAGTCAAAAAAATACATGCATATAATATGCTACTAATGTTGGTGTTAATCTTGCTATTAAGTAAGGCGTTCTGGATGTTTAAAGAAAAAAAACAAGTAGTAAAGTCTTCAAAAAACAGCATTTTTTGTTAATCAAATGCCACATTAATCAAGTTATCGTACGCTAAATCGTTGTTGTTTGTCTACAAAGCATTTGTTTTTGTAAAAAAATTAACTATTCGGTTCTCCTGAACGACAGGTTTCTCAAATTTTGGGGGTATAAAAAAATATGGATAAAAAGATATTTAAATTAAGTAGTCAATGATTAATGAAACGTAGATATTCTCAATTTATTTTTTAAACCCCAGTGGATGAAAAATTCAAAAATAAAAAAATTTATAAAACATGTAAAATAAACATAGCAAAATAAAGCATTAAAGCAAAAAAAAAAATATCAAAAAAAATTATAAACAATGTTAAAAAGTTTTACAATATAACCAAAAAAAGCGACATAGGAACCAAAAGGTCCTACTAAAGAAGTTGAAAATAATACACTAGTGCCAAAAAAAAACAACATTGAATAAAAAAAATGATAAATTGTATCTAGCATACCATAATATTAGCCCAACCAGGTTCAATAAAAATGCTTTACAAGAAAAAGCGCTAAAAAGACAACAAACAGTTAAAAAATTGTGTTGTAAATGACTGCTACGGTTAGATATAGTTTTCAAGTTTATTAAATTTTTAGATTTTTACCTATCTATTTGCGTATTTCTAATATTAAAAACCATCCCCTGAAAATTACCTATATTTAATGCATTTATAAAAAAATTGAAATACTTAAAAATAAAAATATAGGAAGTGAAATAAACACTCGTCCAAAACTAATATAAACTCAAAACTAGCATTTGCAAAGTATAGTATAAAAAAATGAGTACACAAAAGAAATAAAAACTAATATCCAATCAATTTAATTATCCGTAATCATCTTCAACAAAGTAATGTATATATTTAAAAGTTCCTTCTTTGGCCTATTCATGCACCTTCTTTTCCGAAAAATAAACTCTGAAATAAATAGCGGGTAATTCCCAGATATAATTCCTCTTCTTGATCTCATTTCAGTTTTAAGAAAAAACCACATGTTCTTAATTTAATTTGTGTGACATCCTCGCTCGTTTTTAAAGCCTGCCGAGTGTTAAACAATTTTTTGCTGGCAATAATTGATGGCAACAGCACGAGGATACGATAAATACCCATTGAAACAATTGGCGTATTGACGTGAACACTTCTTGATAAAAATTCTGACATTGCAGCTTTTTTTCTGTCGGGAAAGATTTCAAGGATAAATCTATCCGGATATATCTCTTCGACCGCTCCGACCAGCCAAACAGCCCCAGCGATATTATCGCATGTTGCTCTAGGGTTAGTTGTAAGCTAACTTCAAAATATGACAGTCTTGTCAATTTAAATACTTCAATTATCCCCACCAATTACATTTACCTCGCGATTTTCAGCTATTTTACTTATTGACCTCTTTTTAAGAGAGATATAAGAATGCTCAGAAATTATGGAAAATACTTCACATTCAATGTTTTTTATGTTTAAATGAAATTAATAATTGAAAACAAAATATCATAAAGTGCTAGTTTTGTATTTGTTAATACTGTATTTACAAAAAAAGAAGAAACTATACTACATCTATTATATACACACTTGTATAGAGGTTTTTTTGCATTTTGTCTTTTTCTAATGAGTGATTTCATAATACGCCCACAAACACAATTTAGATGGAGCTTAATTGCTTTCTGCACCATAAATTAAATGCGGTTATCAAAATTTAAATAAACAACATTTTTATAATCAAGAAAATGCATATTATAGGGGGGATAAAAAAGCGTAAAACCGCTCGTTCAGACAAGCGATTTATAATAATTTTAACCCCTTTTTTTTTTTTTTTATACCCCTTCCCCTAGGTGAGAAACCGGTCGTTTGGGAGCACCAACTTATTCTTTATTAATATATTATTATAATTTCCTAATTTCCTAATTTTTTATGTAAAAGTTTTAAAAGACAAAGAGAACTTGTTTATAGTTAATAAACTACACAAAAAAAATAAAAAATCGTGTCAGTTTATTCCATCTTGCATTAATAGTATAATGGAGTTATTCCCAAGTATTTGCCTATATAAATACTATGAATCTTGTTGCTTTGAGTTGTAGATGGACCTCGCCTCGAAACCTAGGTGTCGCAAATTCCGCTTTAAATACGACCAGAATCCTTTTTATTTAGAGTATGAACCTTAGTTTTTTCAGTAAGCCAAGTTTCTTTTTGAGGCATACTGTATGATGTACGTAATTAAAAGCCGAAAGTATTTGCAGTGCGTTTATATAGCCTTTTTTCAACACTATAAATTATTGATCCAGGCAATAAACGTCTTGAAATTACTTCAGCAAGAGTATTATTGCTTCTATCGTCCACAAATTCAAAAAAATCTTGTTGATATTGTTTTGTTTTACACCCTCAGACACTTATTCTTGCCCGGCGCATAATCTTCCTTATTTGTATATTTATGGCATAAAGTGTCTCGTCTACTATAACTACTGTTGGACGATTCGGGCTTAGACATTGTTTTCGTCTTATAAGGCATTTTTCACGAAATTATTTGTGTACATTCATCCCTTTATATACGTAAAAAAATTCTGTTATCACGAACATAATTTTCATTTATCATATAATTAATTTATTTTATAAATCAGAGAAAGTAATATCATTTAAGTATTTATTGTGACATTTGATAGGCGCAAACGATATAAAATCTAAAGTTGTAGCGTTTAACTGATCAAAACTTATTTAAAAGCAATTATATGCGTTTTCAGGTCAAATATTGTATAAAGATGAATTTTTAGAGTCAAAAAACTTAGTTACGAGCCAAAAACTACTACACCATATCCTGCAATTTGCGCTTACGAGTTTGTTTAAAACATTTCGGTTTTTGCATTAGTTATTTATATGGTTTTTGTACTGTTGTTGCATTGGGTAAAATATTATACGCGACAATGTTTGCTGGGACCAATCGTGCAAAGTCAAAAACAATTTTTTATATCGTGCATTTGTTAGTCTGTGTTTCTGGTTTATATTTTTTTAACGTAGTGCGATACCTAAATTACATCTATGTCAATTTCCTACTTTCCACATGAATACTTAATGTCTGAAAATCATTTTTGCTGGTTAACTGCAAGATAAACACGAAATATCCAGTTTTATTTTTTCCATGTTTAGTAAAAAGCACAAAGTGTTGCTCTGTGTTACTAAGATTATGGTAGATTTGTCAATTTTTTTTTCAGGTTACAGCGTAGTTTATTTATTTATACTTAAATGTTTCTACGAAAAGTCTTTTTATTATATAAAATTTTCGCGAAATTTTTTTTTGTTTTTTTCTTTGCATTTCAATTTTTTGTATTATTATGTATTTAAGTTTAAGCTATTTCTACGCTTGGTAAAAGTAATCCCTGTTTATTTAGTTTTGCAACGCACTTAAAATTTAGATATAATAGTTTTCTTTTTTCTATCTTTTTTGATCCACATTTTAAAGCAAAGTACCGATATATGGGTTTATAATTATTGCATTTTTTCTCATCGTATTATTTTTGTTATTCTATTATTTATACTAGAAAGAATTTCCCAAAAAGGAATATTCGGTTGTTTGTTATATTTTACTTATAGTTTTTTATTTTTAAACATATCACATATGGGTATCTATTTTTTGCATTTTTTCTAATTTTTTTACTTTTAGTGTTCCTTTTCGATTTTTTGGACATCAATTTCTCAAAATGGAAATTAGGTTAATTGGTATCGCTAAAGCATCTTAACCAAAAAATGTATTACATACAGAAAATAATTTATAACCCCTTTTACACTTATGGGACATATATGTTTCATAAAAAAAGGGGTCTAAAGAATTTATGGGACATATATGACCCACAAAAAAAGGGGTCTGAAGAATTTATGGGACATATATGTCCCATAAAAAAGGGTTCAGAAAAATTTATGGGACATATATGTTTCCCATAAAAAAAGAGGTCAGAAAAATTTATGGGACATATATGTCCCATACAAAAAAGGGGTATTAAAAGAATTTATGGGACGTATATGTTCTATAAAAAAGGGGGTACTAAAAATTTATGGGACATATAAATACTTTAAAAAAGGGGTCTAAAAATGTATAGGATATAAAACTCTTGTAATGAAAGGGGAGAAAACTAAACAGGATATATTTGACATTAAAAAAAAAGGACCATAAAATTTATCACAAACAAATATCTCTTATAAAATAAAGTTTCTAAAAAATATTGGAAATATATGAACCATAAAAAAAGGGTTGTAAAATTGTTTAGGATATATATCTTCTATAAAAAAAGGATCGTAAAAATCCTATAGGATATAAATACTCCAAAAAAATACGGGTCGTAAAAATCCTATAGGATATATATGATCCATAAAAAAGATGGTCTGTAAAATTTACAGGCCATTATATTTCAAAAAAAAAGGCACTGCTGCGTTGAGTTCCCCTTATCTTTTAGTTGGGTCCCCCAGTAATTAAAAGCAGAAAAAATAAATGTGATATTGTGGTATATAAAAAAAAACATGCATCAAAATAAAAATAAAAGTTATGATTTTATGATTTCAATTTTTTAGATTAGAAAACATTAAAAGAATTTACACGGTGTTCTTGCAATTTTATTTTAAAAATGTAAATTGACTAAAAATTGGAACATATAATCTTTATTTTGCATTGTTTGTATATAAAATTATTTTTATCTTTTCCTATACCACAATATCACATTATTTTTCTCTGCATAAATTAGAGGAGACCCAACTCATAAGAGTAGGACCTAAACGCAGTAATGCCTATATGTGTTTTTATTCAGGTAAAAATTAATATTTAATATTTATAGATATATTTATAGATATATGAATTATGTATACGTAAATGTATTTATTATGTTATATCTTTTATACTCCTTTTTCTTTCTTGTTCGCCAGCTTATTCATTCTTGATTGCAGTATCCTTCCATCTCTTATGTATTGATAATCATCCTGATATCAACAAGTCTAAATATTTATATATAGGCTTACTTATTTTACATGTCAATTTTAGTTCTATTCCTGTTTCATTTTTGACATCCTTTGAGGCGTATTTGCCCGATTTTTCCTGTCACAATTTTCACACTCAATATTATAATTCTTTCTTTTTTTATGGGCTAATAAAAATAAAGAAATTTAATTCTTTGACCGAATTTTAGAAATATTTATGGCCCCCTTCTTTCACCGAACAAATGGATTTTAATTTTTACCCCTTGTGCGTGAAAGGGTTAATATATGGTCGGTTGTAAAAAAAATGTTTTTTATATACAGTTAAAACTTTGTAAATTAGCATGGTATTTGTTTCTAACTATTGTAGAAAAAATTCAAGGCTAGCCACCATGGTTTTGTTATTTTAAACATTTTATAATTTTTATCTTCATGAAATATATAAAATATGAATGGACAGATGACAAAATACATAGTGTGGTAACCTGCAATACATTTTATAGGAATTAAGAGTTTGCTGCAGCGGCGTAGCGAGAGGGCAGGGGGCACGTTGACGCTTAGTTAAAAAAGTGTAGGCTATATTTACGCGGGGTCATTTTTTGTGCAGAATTTTTTGTAATAAAAAAATCATAAATAAAAAAATGCTAAAATTAAAATTTACGAAAAAAAAACAATAAGAATTTTGCCTCTTAAAGTCGTGTTTGTCGCCACATTTTGTGAACAAACAATACATAGATCTAGTTTAAATGAAAAATAGATGCTACGCCACTGGTTTTCTGCAGATGGTGGTTATGCCAAAAAAAAGAAAACATTTGGCAGCAGCTTCGTCAGTGGACGTAAAGGAATGAACTAGTCCTCCTTGTTAAAAACTGGTTACGTGATTATTATAGCAGGGTTTTTTTTAGTGCAGTGATTTTTTTGCATCAAAAATCTAAATAAAAAAAATTTTGTTTAACCTTTTTTAAAATAATTAAAATGTGTAAAACGCTCAAAAATTTGGTTTTGCAAGTTTTTGATACAAAACTGACTTATCCCCTGCTCAAAAATTTCTGGCTACTCCTATGCCCTTTAGTTTTGGTGTAAAAAAATGGTGATGATGTTACGGGAGAAGAAAAAAGAAAAAAATATAGATATGAGAGCAACGCAAACTAAAACGTATGACTCGGATGCAAGAAAAACGGTAACAATGCATTTTTAGTAAATTTAACTTTTTAAAAAAATTTAAACACTTTGGATCTTCTAGGCTCGCACTAATCATTGTTAAATTAAGCTCCAAAAGCAAAAATGAAAAAAAAAAATACCCAAAAAGAAGAAAACGCACCAGAAGACAATAGCATTATGTTTATATGGTCTGAAAAAGAGGTCTGCGATATCAAAAAATCGTTTACGCACATGCCTTGGTTTGGTGGGTAGAATAATGGTAAAAACTTCGGGAATTTTTTTTTGCTATTAACTTGCAAAAAAAATGTTTTAAAACAAATCTAAAAATATTTTTTTTTACTTAACAACTACAAAATTTTTATTTTTTTATGATAAAGAAATAGTAAATACAGTTACTGAAAACAATGTAAAATACAAATGAAAGTTTGCTTTTTGTAATTGTACAATAAAATCGTATATAGTAATCGATTTACAGCTGTGTTTTTTAACATACAAAAAAAAAAAAACGAAAAAAATGACGTCAAATTAACGTACATGAATGGTAAAATCACACAAAAATACTTTACAGAATAAAAAATTATACAAGAATAATATCTATTTAGCAAAAAAAACAAATTACTTTTTTTGCGCAAATTAAATTTTCGTTTAGAGATTTAAAGTCGAGGTTTCTTCAAAAATTCTGTAAAAATGTAAAGTCTTTTTTAGGACCGTTTTTTTCGAAACGTATTTCTAATATAGTCTGCAGGTATAACGAAGACTATAATATGCATTGTTGATATTATTTCTTACAATTTTATGCATTTTGGTAGTTTATCGCGCGTTAAAATTGCATGAGCTAGAACCCCTTTTGTTTTACGTTTCAATATGTAATTTCGTATTAATTTAAATTAAAATGTTTACCTGTCTTAACATTACATATTTTGTTTTATTATTTTTTTGGATTCTTTTTTATAGATGCGTGTTGAACTGGAAGTAGTATTTGCTTATAAAGTAAATTGGAACAAAAAACTATCATGGAAAACAGACTTCTTCAAAACTTCATATATACAATAGAATTAATATATATTTTTTTTAGTTAAATAAAAGTTTATATTGTAGCGTTTCAAGTCTTTGCTAAGATAAAAAATAGAACTAAAAAAGTGCAATAAATGGGCAGTTCCTATATATGTTATGTGAATTAAAGATGTTTTGGACGTATAAAATATTCTGTAGAAACATTTTTAAGGTTTTATTTTTTGTAGAAAACCATCTTTGTTATGGTCTTTCTAAGCGTAAACATATAAATTAAGTAATCTATCTTATCTATAAACCAAAAATTATATTAAACTAGTTTGTGACAGTTTCTAAGTTTTCTTATGTTTTTATTATTTTTATACCATCAAATCTACATTTTATTTACAATATGTTTTTGTATGTTTTTATATAAATGCGCAAGAATTGTAACTTAAAAGTAACGTCTGCATTGTCCGGGAAATACCCGGCCCGGCCGCTGGCCGGGTTCGAGCTGGTATAAATTTTTTGAAAAGATCCAGAGAATTTTTTTTATGTTTTACCCAAAAAATATATGCTTTAATTTTAGATAAATATATTTTGTAAACAAAAATTTACTATATTTTTTACATATTATACTATAAAAAGACCGATATTGTAAAAAGTTATTTATGTATATTTCTTTTAGAAAATGCAAATAAAAGTGCCTTACGTTATAATAATTGCTTTTCTGACATTAAATCTATAATATGCATATCAAAGCAAACAATACTAAATAAAGAATTAATTTGCAACAAGTAAATGTTTGTGTGTGCAAAAAGGCAAAATGTGATTTAAACGTCAACAAAAAAATGAGCAAACTTCATTTTTGCAATTGAGAAGTATATGGATTTATCATGTATGTTTTAAGGGTTTGTTTGTATTAAAAAAAACCGATATGCAGGCAAAACAAAAAGATCTAAAAATGTAATATCAATACATTTTGCACGTTCTTGTCAGTAAAAAACATATAGATATCAACCATTATTCTTTAAATATATATATGGATTTTTCGTATTTAAAATTTGTTTCAATATACTATGCGAGAAAAGAAAAGCTGCACCGCACCGTGTCGATCAAGAAAAACATACAACTACAGTACATTGTTTCTACCCAACATCTTATTACGTTTTAGAATAAAATAAAAATATTTATAAAGGTAACAACTTTTTTTAAGTAAATAAAAAACCCTGTTTTTTTTTGCAATTTTATAAAATAAATACTGTTTTTTTTGCACAAAATCAGTTTATATTATATAATAGTAGCAATTTAAGATTCTTATTTTTTTTACCATTTTTCGTTTTTATAATATTTGAACTATCGATGATCTATACATATTAGAATATAGACATAAAAATATAAAATGTAACGTTTTGTATACATAAATGTAGTATAACTAGTAAACAAACAACATTATGTACAAAAGGATATTTGCACTCGACAAACTATTGAAAACCACTATCCTTCATTTTTTACAATTTTATAGATGAAAGAAAAAACTATACCAGAAAAAAACACAACTTTTACTTTTTTTGTTACAAATTGCATGTTTATTTGCTCTTTTTTAAAATTAACAGTTGTTTAAAAAAAAAGCCGTAAGCAACCTCTGTAAAAACATGTAAATTGTATAAAACTGTACAATGCATTGGTTTTAAGCGTTTC
>JAQFYM010005656.1:0-12891 GCA_034694785.1 Agrenia bidenticulata
ACTTTTTTTAAGCCATTATATTTTTTTTGCAGATAATTTGTAGCTTTTATTCTGTATTTTTGCATAAAAAAACGGTTGATGTTACAATTTACATTTTAGCCAGAATATTTTTTGCCACGTTTTTGTGATATGCATTCTAATAATAAATCTTTAAAGCTGTAGACAGTAATAGGGCATAGTTAGTTTTTTTAAATGGCGTCTAGCAGTGTTGGGTTCGTAGGATTTTTTCCAAGAGAGGAATGGTAGAAGATTACAAAAACGCAATTATAATGCACAAAAAGCAAAATAATACTATGCATATTATAAATTTGATTCTCATAAAGAAGAACACAAGGTTGTATAAATGTTCTTACTAAGATTATATTAAGATGTTTTTACTTGACCTTTATCACATATGACTAAACATATTGATTTGATTAATAGCTTTGTTATAAAACAACAGCAAACCGTAATGCTAACCGTTGTAGGGTTTTTTTTTTAAAAAAAAATTTTTTAAAATCTATTTCCATATAATGATCCAACGCAAAACAGTCAATACAATGTTTACCGCTTTAATGTCACAATATGGGAAGTGAATCATAACAAAGAATAACAGATTCTTTGCAGGTTTATATACATTGAGCTTACTATTTAATTACAAGGTATGATGCAGCCTACGTTTTAGCAAGCAAAATCTTTAATGTTTAGCTATAAAATAATTTGCATATGTTTTCTTATTCGCACTATTTTGGTATATTTTGTAGGGTTTTTATAGAAATAATAAAACTAATATTATCTATATCTGTTTTATATGTTAACTTTACCAAACACACAATCTATACAAACAGCTCTAGGAATTTAGGGGCCCCTGGCGCAATTTTTTTTTTGAGTAAAACACGCTGTTTGTAAATTTTTTTTATGCGTGTATTGCCTAAAATTATTAATTCTTTGTTTATCTACGTGATTTCGTAAGCCCATGACACGATTGACCGACAAAAAACCTGTATTCTGATACAGATACTAGGGTGTAAAGGTTGAAACAAGGCTAAAAGTGCAATGCCAAAATAATTCCAATACTAATTGCAATACATTTTATTTGTAAAAAATATTTTTTTGCATAATTAAACGTGCTTCTTTGCAAATTTCGCTATAAAAAATTAAATACCAAGTGCCAAGATTATTATGCGTTTGCTGCAGACATAAAATAAAATCATGGGTTTGAAAAATACAATACGAACCCGATAACTTTGGCTTAATATATGTTTTTTCGGGTTTTTGTGTTTTATTTATAATAAAGCATAATATATTTCGCTCAGAGGCTTTTTTTTGTTGTTTTTGAAATATATGAACCTGTTCTTTGGTAAGCCGAACATTGCAAATCTGTTTGTTGTATAACACAGATTTCCAGTTAAAGCCTAGCAAATTGCAAAATCCTGTACTGCGGTCCATTTAAGCTAACAAAGTTACGCAAATAAACTAAAAATACCTGAATTGTAAAAATTACAAAAAAGGATAATTTTTTTTTATAAAAGACAGTAATCCTCCTACAGATAAATACACCGCAGGTATAAAAAAAAATATACAATTTGCAATAAAAACATTTTTAACAATTTTATACTGATATACACTGTACACGTCACCTTTTATGTAATATAAAAAAATATGTCAAAGCGAATTATATCAAACAACAAGGCAAACTACTAGAAACTAAAAGACCAAAAAAAACTTGAAAACTTTAAAACTTTAAAAACGTAACAGATCACAAAAAAATAGTCACACCCGTGCAGCGTACACAGAAGGAAACTTTTTCAAATAAGACACACAAAAAATAATGTAACAGAAGCAATACTAAAACTGCAAAACATGAAATAGTTTACAATTTTAATGCAATTATTGCAATTTACTAAAAGTGGAGATTTGTTGGTTTTAACTGTAACAATTTTTGTTTAATGCTCGTTGGTTGTTGTTTTCTTTTTAATTTTATTAATGTGTCGCATGTTTTGTTTTCTTTTTTAAATATATATTAAAAAATATGAAAGCAAAGCCAGAGAAGAGGTTGCAGGCTAAATATGACAGCAACACGAACGAAAGTCACAAGCAGTGTAAAAGTTCATTTCTATGCACACAAGAATGCATATGTATACAGCGTGTTGAAGTTTTTAATTATAAATACTTAATTATTTAAAAAAAAAGCATCAATAAGTCTAATCAATTACAAATAAAAAAACAAGGGACAGATATTGCCCCATTTTAGTCTTTTTAAAATTTTATGATTTGTTTAAAAACTTGTAGGCTAGTCTTGTACGGTAACTTAAAAAAATTAATATACACACAAAATTATTATAAATACTTGCTCAAAAAAAATTTACGTTCTGTAAATCTTGTATAAACAAATTTTTTGGTATACATAAATTTGAAATTTGCTTTTTACATCCATAAATTTTGTGTAGATAAAAAAAAAATTAATTATGTTAAAAAAACATTAAATCTTAAAATAAAAAAATATAAAAAATATAAAAAATACTTGTCCAGATTGTTTGTGTATACATACTAGTGCGTATGTATACTTAATATTTTGTGTAAATGTATAGGCAATTGTGTATACACAAAGGCTTGGACACGCCTACTGTTGGATGAGTCGGTCAAAGGTTGTTTCTTCTTGAAAGCCATAAAAAAAGGGAAATGCTACTATTTATTAAAATTTCTTTACCTTATATTCTTTAAAAAATCTAAAACACATTTATCACATAATCTATTGTATCACAATAAATCTACAACTTGATTAAAGATAGATTGTAAAATAAATCAATATCTGATACACTTCAGCACAATTTGATTGGCGGAAAATGCTTGTATTCTGCTTTTCTCTCACAATATTGGGTCAAATCTAAAAATTAAGCATAAATGATATATCACTTGGCATTTATGGTGACAAACTAATTGGTGCAAACCCAACACCTACTATCTATAAAATTAATAAAGATTATAGATTTTTTGTATTAAATTAGTTTTGAAAATTTAATGTCTGCTTTGTATGATAGAATGGTCATTTAAAGTTTAAACTCGTCGGATTTATTGTAATTTGTGTTGTTTTTTCATTTCATGGCTCCTTTTTAAGCGGGGGTCCTTGGCCAGCGCCCCGAGCGCGCAATCATGGTTTGCCTTGGAGTCTATAAAATATGACAATTTATAAAATTAAGTTTTTATGTAACCGATGAGTTTAATTTTTTAAACTTGCATTTACAATTATCAAATGTATCGAGCTGTGTTCCGTAAAAAAAGTGGCAAAAGGATCTGTAAATAAACGTCTATACGCAGCCTTATAGCAGATGGCAGTACAATCTATGTTTAATTTAGTTTAAAGGTGTTTGCTTTGATATTTGTCGTTGTAATTATGATCTAGAATTTTCTCTTGAACATTGCATTTGTATTTTGATCGTCTTTTAAGTTTCAAAAAAGAAAAAAATAACGATCTTAACAAGATCTTATTAAAAAAACCTAACAAGATCGTTCCTAATAAACGAAAATCGATTTTAAATATTGTTTGATAAGAATTCTTTACGACAAAAACAAAAATACATATTTTGTATAGAAAATCAGAGCTATAAAGATTTTTCTTGGTTTTATATAAAAAAGCAACTAAACAAATTTAGTGTATGTTGCGCAAAAACCGAATTTTATGCGCATTCAGTGCTTTAAAGCGGGTAAAATTTTTTGGTTAGGCTTAAATTTCTGAAAAAAAATACAACTTTGAACAGTGCGCTTTTGTCCATGAAAAAAGCATTCCATGCTTTGTAGTAGAAACAGAACGTAACTTTATCCATTTCTATACTATAATTTTTCAAAAATATTTTTGCACATTGTATCAGTAGAAGTATATCGTAATGTTGTTTATTAGTTAATTATACACCTTACTAGCAAAAAAATTAATCTTCGTTTACTGCTGGCTTGATCCGGCTTTAAATTGTTTATCAATAATGTATGTTATCAAAAAAACACAGTTCTGTTTTTTAAATACTAAAACAGACTCATGATTAGTCCAAGTCACGTTATTAACCAAATTTTTTTGAAATAAATATAAAAGCTTAAAAAATAAAGTCCTGGTTTGTATCTTTAATTTAGTGATTAAATGTTAGATAAAAATATACACCGTGTTTATAATTTTTATACAACATTTTTTTTGCGCGGTAACAACAATAAAAGCTTTAGTTCTTCACTTTTTGTGTTAGTTGCTTTATATGACTTATACAACTGTATCGATTTTGTATACAAAGTAAACTTTTTCCTTTGTGCTAGTCCTATTTATATTTTATAAAACTGCATAGTTTTTTACATGTATCATCGTAAATACAACTATGCGCTTTATTTTACATTCTTTTTCACGAAAAAGACAGTGATCAATACAATTAGAAAATAGTATACAAAGCGTCAAAACCAAAGAGATTGCATGTTCTGTTTTTGTTGTATATGGCGTATCAAGACGGTGAAATAATCAACATACATTATGTAAAAAATTGATGTGAAAAAACAATAAGTATATTTATTACAAAAAATTTTTATTCACTTAAGCAGGTTTCGGTTGGTTGCATTTTGACTTTTGGAACCAAGCCAATCTTTTATTTAATGTTTATATGAAATATTTAATCAACTAAGGGTTGATTATGTATTTCTACATGTTTAAGAACACGAATAACATGCATTTACTAGTCCGTTCAATTTTTAAAAACGTAAAATTACGAATTCTGCACATTTTTTGCTAGATTAAAGTTTTATTTTTGGTTAACTGGTTTGACCGTTAAACGCTTTGATTAAAATACGTAAAAAACTAGTCTAACGCAACATTAGTATTTTAGTTTTGTTAAAATGTGCGAATCTATACTTGAAAAACATATTATTTTGTAAAAATAAATAAACCAAAAAAAGTTTTTATCGAAAAGTTTTTTTTTCTAAACTGTAGTATTCTATTTTCTTAAAAAAAAAATAATATCCAACAAAGGTTTTAGTGCAGAAAAATTTTTTTTTTTTATTTGTCACATCTGCCATAACTCCCCCTAGTATTGCACTTTTTTTTATATGTAAAAACTTTAAAATGTAAAAGTCTATGCAAGTAAATTATCCAGATAAAAAGATATACTGTTTTTGTACTGTTTTAAACACAGCTAAACGCATGTAAATATGTTAAGCATCTATTGCAGCTTCTTTTATATGCATTTAAAAAATCAGTTATTTTGTATGCAGTTTCGTATAGACAAAAAAGTAGAATTTAAAAATATGCAAATTGGTTTTGCATCTACCACGTAATTTTTTTTTACGATACCAAGACGCAAATATGCAAAAACATTATACAACATACATATATCGATTAGTAGAACAACCAAAGGCAATATTTGCCAGAAAATTGACCGTATTGTCAATTTGTTCTATTTTACTGATCTATACTAATATCAAAATAGAACTGAAAGATCTCTACTAATAACAAAATATAAAAAACTGCTTTTAAACAACATGCATAATTGTAAATTACATAGATCAAGTAACTATTAAAAGTTTATTTTATGCATAATGAACAAACAGACTGATTAAAAAAGTATAAAAAATATTATGAAAAAACTAAAACTGCTATTTTTTACTACTGTATGCATTTTGTGTTACATAGTCCTAGTTTAGATTAGATTTAGTAAACCATATTTGACACATTTTAAAAATCAGTTTTAGAAAAAAATCTATAGAATAAATAGACTTATAATTTGAAATACTCAAAAGTTTGTTAGTAAAAAACAATAGATGTCGGGTTCTTATTTTTGTGTCAACTCGGTTCATTTTTAATTTCTTGGCGTTTAAAAATATTTTTTTTAACACACATATAAATCAATAAGAAATCTATATATTTTACAAGTGTGTTATTATAATTATATTTTTGCAAGGTTATGGTCTCGTGTATCCGAGTCAATTACTCGCAACAAATACACAAGCGTTCATAGAATACAAGTATATAATAAAACACTCAATCGTAAAAAAACCAAATTAAAAAAATACTCGCAGTGTGGCTATTTTTTTTGGACGCATTGTTATGTGTTTTGTAATATTTTTAAGTAAAAATTTGAAACAAATAATAAATATATGATCATATCAGAGAGCTGCAATTTTAGGGATTTTTGAAAAATTCTAATGTTTATTATAAAGGTTTATATAATATAGCATAAATATAATTCGATTTTGCTCTTTGATATTGTTTCGTTTTACCTATGTCTTTAAAGATTTTATGGGATTCTTTCTTACTTGCCAACCCCATATAAAATTCAATCAAACACATTTTATACATTTTCCTATATGTTGAAACGAATCTGTGGGCTCATTTCATCTTAAGAATGCTTTAGGACATGTTGTTTGTAAATATCATGGCAAATCCCATAATCCCGTAAAATCACTTTCCTTGTTTTGCAGCACACTAGATCATATCAATGCGTAAAACCGAATTTGTATTTTTTTACTCAAAAAAACGGCGATTTTATAGTGATTTTACACTAACGATCAGCTGGTCAATTACAGGTCATTTTTGCCTGAGAAAGTAAACTTTTTTTGGTACATTTTTGGTCCCTATCATTTAGTTTTTTATTACAGATCATAAACTAAAGGCATTGGATACATATCAACACGCTATTTAAAACAATGAAATACTTAAGAAAAGATAAATGCAACCAACAAAGTCATGACACAGCTCGAGAAAAACACAAGTCCTTTTGATACCAATAAAAGCAATGGGTTTTTGTTTGAAAAAGATATAATGTACTTATATTAACTAAAAAGTAAATAATGAAAGTGTGCTACAGACTTGATGGTTTCGAGCAACACACAGACATTGTTTGAATATAGTATGTAGCTTAAAGAAGATAATTTGTTTTTTTACCTGTTAGGGGGTAAATCGTACAACCTTGCAATTTGATACCTTTTGTCATCAAATTTCGTGTATAGCTATTCTCTGTACTGCTACGATTCTTTTTTATCTTCAATTGATGTGATATTGACAAATATGGTTTTTTATTATGTTTCTTTAAGTTTTAACATTTTTTTAAGATAGTGTTTCATAAAAAAATGTTGAAGTAATAAATTATTCTATACAAAACGTGCAAAATTTAGTTCTTAAAGGTATATTTTTTTTTCATAGTTGTGAAAAGAATGAAAGAGCAATCGAAAGATTCTTCCACAATTTCTTGGTAAAAGGATGCAATTATAAACACATACACTTATATTTTTTTTCTGTTAAACGCAGATACCTCAGTTTGCAAAAATATATATATTTTTTTAAAACTTTTTTTTTGGTAGTAGATAAGTAATTCATAACATTACTTTATTTTGTTAAAATTATTTAATAAAAGAAATTTAAAAGTAAAAAATAAGTATTTCATACCCAGATCAACGCAAAAATGCGCGTAAAGTTATGTATGAAGTATTGTAGGCAGCAAAAAAAAACTACAAATAATATGAAGTCCATCTTATAAGCCTCTGTAACCAAACTCGGGGTCAATTTCATCCCTGAGTCACTGAATCTTTACATTTGCGTATATGACGCGTTTTAGTTCATGTTTAAGTTTTTTATGTAAAAAGACTGACACATACGGTTTTTTTTTTGATTTGTAGGCCTTTGCTAGAAGCGAAAGCATGTATTTAGTTAAAGTATTATTAACATGTTTTTGAAAGTATTCTGAACGTTTTTTTTGCCAAAAATAAACAAGTGTTTACTGTTTTTGAATGGCAAGATTTATGCAATAAAACATTAATTTATAATAAAAATTTGTCTATTTAAAAAACATAGTATAATATATGTTTTTTTGAAAAAAATTGTTTTTTATATAACTTAAAGGGCAAACTTTGCACTTTTGAGCTTTCTTAAACATATTTTATTTATAATCATTATAAAAAATATCGATATGTCTTTTAGAAGCTAACTAAAAAAACATGGGTTTTTTAAAATAATTAGCAATCCAAAATAAAACAAAAGAATAACAAATATTGTTGTGAGTTACTACACATTTGTCATTCATTTTAAATATTTGGCATAACACATGCTTAAACAAGATAATCTTGTTTGAAGTCGTAATGACTTAGTGTATTAAATTACTTATATATAACTTGACGTAGAAATACAACTACAAACGGTTAAGTCAAATTTGTCCAGTAGCAATCTTTTATATTTTGGAGGTATACGTACATGTTTTTGTTACCTTGTAAATGCAGTTTTTTAAGCAGCTTTATTTTATATGCAGTTTACTTTTTTGTTGGCTGTAAGGCGGGTTACAAAAAAAATTATATTAAAAATAAACACGTATTACTCAGGATTAAAATGCAACAAACTTCATAGTATTTAAGCCATTTCGTATAGAAAAGGAAAATCTAGAACGCACAATTGCTTTTTTGAAGTCCGAATACAAATAGAATAACGAAAATATAAAACAAAAGTTAAAACGTGTATAATATAGTAATACCAATGCAAAACTTTACGTAGTGTAGTTAAATACATTTTTTTTTACAAAAGACAGTCACAAAAAAAAACTTTCTGTTTCTTCTGCACTGTATTGAATCATGTTGTTAAGCTGTACATTATCGGTATAAAAATGTGTCTTAGTGTCCTTTTACTCTTTTTTCGATAAAAAAAATTAGAAAAATACGCCGGCTGCTAAAGAATTTACTACATGAGTGTAAGTTGAAAAAGTTAAATACAAAAAATAATAAAAAAGCATTTTTTTATAGATAGTTTCTCAGCAATGTTATTTTACTACTTAAAATGTGACTCGGGATTACAATGCTTTGCAAAAATACACAGTTGTCAAAAACGGTTGCTCATTTATATTGTTTTGTAGAGAACAAGTGGCTATTAGCAAGATTTAAGCACGAAAACCATATTCCACAAACAAACATTTGTATTGTCTGGCATATTTTGTAACGTTAGTTTTATTCTATGTACAGGCATTGCCAAATAATTTTTTAATCGTAAATTTTGACTCTCACGTAAAAGCATCTTATTCGTTTGCTTGTTTAACGTTAACTTAATGCAAAAAACTATTTTAACAATGTATTTGCTTTTTTAACGTGCCTTATAGGTCATCTTACCATTGTCAGATGTTTCTAATATGTTGTTATACTGTAAATTTTTGTTTAAAATCTCTGTAATAATTTTTGGTACATAAAAAACGTTGTAGTAAATCTGCCTAGTTTTTTTTGTGGCACCATCTTATGATTACTAACTAAAAGCTTGTAAATATATTTTAGTGTTTATAATATTTTTACTTGCGCCAGACTGATACTTTCTTCTTTAGAGATAATATAATAGGTAAAAAGCGTGCTTACTGCTTAAATGACATTTGTCTGTGTTCGGACTGAGTTTTGTGCGTTCGGTACTTTTTTTTTCAATAGAAATTATGTTTTTTAATCGTTTTAAAAAATCCATTTTCTTATACCGTGTTTGTTCCACTTTCACGACCACCCTTTTCTTTTGTATCTATTGCATAACACAGCTTGTTTCTAACAGGAGTTAATTCTCAGATGTACTTTTTACTGTTTATCTGTTCTTAGTCAAGTTATGTCTGTGTTTTTTAAGTGAAATATGTAAGTGCGGAAAGTTTCAAACATTAAATTATGATTTATAAAAAAAAATCCATAAAAAACCCGAAACAACAAAAAAACAACGAAGTGTGCGTAGATTCACAAACTATATTTTTGAAATAATATATTTATTAGTAAATCTATATTTATATTTATGTTTAAGTGGTAAATATATAAAATGCTGGCAAGAAGGTATCAGCACCTTATAAAAAGCATCTTTTTATATAAAAGCCCTGTATATGTAAAAATATCTGTTTTTATAATAGTATATTATAGGATATATTCCCGCCTCTACATATGTAAGGTTTTTCTTTTTTTTTTGTGTAGTTTGTTTTTTTGTTTTTTGTAAAAAAGTTTTTTTTCTTCAATGGTAATACTTTCAGTAAAGTTCTTAAAATTAAAATATAAAAAACCAACCGTAAAAAAAGGTACTTGTCAGTTTAGTTTTGATCGTAAAAGAAAAACCTAAAAATAGCAACGAGAATTCAACTGGCGACAACGAAAAAATACACTAACTTAGCTGTTACTTACATGCACTTATAAACACACATCCATATACCAGGCATAGCTAGGAATGCAGAACCATAAACCCAAAAAAATTGCGAGCCTAAATTCTAGGTGTTTTTTTGGTGCAGACATTTTTTTGAAAATAAAATTTATTAAAAACAAACTAAAGAAGCAATTTTCTTAAAAATACACAATATGTATATGTATTGTGCAAATTGTAGTTGTAAAGCGTTTTTTTTGGTGAAAAATAAAGACTCCCTTCCGGAGAAAATTCCTATCTGCGCTTTTGGCTTATGCCTATTTACATAATTAAATGTTGAGCATTTGTTACAACACAGCTTTTTTACAATATTACAACCCATAATTTATTTATTTCTGTCACGCAGATACACATACATACGAGCCAGAATAAACAAAACGATGTTATTTGCATTACGCTGCCAATCGGGTGTTTAATTTAGAATGATGTATCACCGCATAACAAAAACAACAGATTACAGCTATTGTATAACTCTGGTAATTTTATACTACGCGTCACGATCAACTAATGCATTCTATGTATATTTACAACTGTTCTAATGTTTTAGTATTTTATATAGTAATTTAAGATAAGGCTTGATCGGATTTACTACCCGGTCGCAATAATTGATAGAAATTAAATAAAACTCAAAAAAGTCATAGTAAACTAAATTTTGTTTAGATGAATATATAGTTTTTGGTATTTTAAGTTTTTAAGTAAGTTTTTTATATATAACAAGACAAAATTCCATTTATTTATACATGTGAAGGATTGCATCTATCATTTGAAAAAAAAAAAAATTACAGATTTACTCACAGTAAAAAAGCGGATGTCTATTTTTTGCTTGCAAAACTCGCTTTTTTGCTCTTTTTTTTCGTATTCAAAATATTTTAAAATAAAAAAAAATGTTCTTACAACTTATAAATAAATAAAATTTATAGCTGGCATAGTTGTAATCAACATAAATCTTTTTCTTTTTAGCTACTATTTTTTTTATCTTTAAACTACCTGCAAGTAGTTTATAAAAAATATTAAATAAAAAAGAAGACATAAAGGTAGTTCATTGCCAAATGTTAATTTATCACAACGTATAAACTAAATTATTTACTGTTTAGGCAACATTACAACTACGCAGCAAATAAAATTTGCTCTTTAAAAAGGTTCTTCCTATTACTATTTTATTTACATTGCTTCAAATTTAGCTTGCAAAAACATTTTTTCTGTAAAAGCAGGTCTTGGATTGTTATTTTTTATTTTGATACCTTTGCGCGATTTCTTAAAAACTTTTTTTTGATATTTTAAGTTGCGTTTCAATTATTTTTATCGATCGTCAGAATGCATGCTCGTATAATTGTAATACTTGTAGTACCGTTTTATTAATAGTTTGTGTTCCGTAACTTGAGTGTACTTTTTTTCATATCCAGACCATTCATATGCTACTTTGTATACAAAACTAAACAAAAAAGCTTAGGAATCACATATACAGTATTGCAATACATTCAAAATAATCCGAGGTCAGATTCAAGTAAGATTTGCTATTTAATTACACTGAAACAGCATATTATACTATATAAGTACGTGTTTTTGCTTTGTTGGTCAAAAATTTACAAGTTTATATACATTTTATATAAAAAGCTACTGAATGTTTTTATGTACGAAGTTCAATTATTTTTATTATCTTTGTTTATTGATTGTTATTCGTTTTGAAATCTCGGGATCGGCATTAGAAAAAGTACTTAGGACCCTGATGTTTCCATACAAAAAAAATCTTGTTTGTCTCGCTTATAAACACACGATAAATATTGCAAATAAAAATTTCGGTTAGGCGTAGCAGATCGTTGCTAGTTTATCTGTCTTTTAACTCACTTTTAAAGACTTTAAAAATTAAAACTAACATGTTTAACTGAAGCCCATAACTCAAATAATGTCAATTTTTATGTAAATATACCATTATACATTGCAAATCGTATAAAATTGGTATATATTGGTTTATGTTTTAGGTTTTTTACAATATTAAAATTAATTGTAATACATCTTAATAAAAAAAAAAAAACATTGCTTCTTTTAATTTACATTTGGTATTACAATTTTCAAACAAAAAAAGGCTAATCGAAAAAATATATCTTTGCATCAAAACAGGTTAGTCGTATTGCGTGTACAAAAAAGCCCTAATGCTGTAATGGAAAATACGGAAATTCAAAGTACATAAAACACGCTTGCCTTGCAGCGTTTTTTTTGCAGTGGCCCTCAGAAGGTCGAAGTTACTTTTTTTGATGTAGAGCTCTTGCAATCTTACAAAAAACCATATATTTTTGTTCGTGAAGAGGTTAGAAGGCAGCATATTGTATGGAATCAATGCATGATGCACGTGTTGGTTGTAAAAAACAAGCATTTAAATTCGTCGGTTCTTTTCAAATGCTGGCACAAAGTGCGTTCTTTACAACAAAATGCATTAGGCTTGTTGTCGCCTCGCCGCCGTCAAATTGTCGCATCTTGGGGCTTTATCACAGTATGCGGAAAAACGTACCGCTCGAAGAGCAAACAAAAAAATATAAATAAATTTTGCTTAAATTTTTGTAGACTGTTTAAATGTAGAAAATTGTGTCCAAACAACCGGATCATATTCTAATAGGTAAAAAATGATAATACAATACTTAAATAATAATAATAATAGTAATAATAATAATAATAATACAAAAAAAAAATTATATTTTTTATCATTTTAATAGTTAACAACCAATAAAAACAGTATTAATAAAAATAGCCATAGCCAGGGCCTCCGAAAG
>JAQFYM010005657.1:0-12888 GCA_034694785.1 Agrenia bidenticulata
TTTTGTTTCTACTCTTTGGTTTTTTGTATTTTTTTTTACATATTTTTTTTTTGTTGCAAAACCAATTTATCATATAAAGCGTCTTTTTTAGCAACAAAGCTACAGTTGATCATATTTACTTGAGTCGTACAGTTCCGCGTAAAACATTTTTGCGTAAAAACAACCCATAAAATAGCAACGAGTTGTTTAAAAATGCTTTGTAAAAATGTGGTGAGTAATGGTTATTATGTCTTGCCATAGAGATTTATATAAGAACGTGGCTATCTACTGTAAAAAAATTAAAATGTACAAAAAACACAAAATTTAGTGTAGATGTGTGTATTTACACAAATTGTGATATCTGTATACCTACAAATCATTTTTTATGTAATTTACAGCTACTAAACACCGGCAATTAACCGACATATGTTGCCATATATATTCTTGTTTTGTTTTGTGTGAAAATATATATAAAAACTAAATTTGACTGCCCGCAATTAGGATTTCACAAAATACTTAACAAAAATTCAAGTTTTTTGATATATATATAAATTTATGCGGCTCTTAAAATGGGTTAATGTCACTAACTTAATAAATGGCGCATAGTGTACACTTTGATGTTTTTTTTAATAACTAAACGATGTTTTTGCAATTTTGGCGTGTGTCTTTGAAATATACAAGATAAACCACACAAGCAAAAACAAGGATTACTATAAAATATTCTTATTTTATAGCTAGATAAAGTATGTTGCAGTAGCAATAAGTCTACCGACAGGTTAAAATGCGTAACCTCTTGCGGAAATGCGTTTATTTTAAGTTTTTTTTTGTTTATCACCCTCTTGTTTTTTATGCCAAATTATATTTTTTTTCTTGTTCCCATTTGTAGTTTTATCGATATTATCCGTTATAAAAATAACATATGTAAAAACAAATGATAAAAGATCTGAGTTGCTAACCTGGAAATAGATATATGTTTTTAATTTAAAAAAAACGTAAAAATGAATGCACTTAAGCACGAGTATTGCACATGCAAAGTTGTTTTATAGGAAAATTAACTTATTTCTTTTGTAATTTAGACAGAAAATACTTTTATAACTTTTAAGAGTAGTGCTACACGATTTGTGTACGCCGATTTTTATATTTTATTCATACATTATTTAAGACCGTAAAAGATTTTTTTGTGGTTTTATACAAATATATACTTTCAGTATATGATCAATCAAATGAACAAAAAAATTCAAAAAAAAAACACGTTGTCAGGAAAAAAGATTATAAATGACAAATTTTTTTTACATTAATTAAGTTCGTGACTAGAACCGAACTTTAAAATTACTGGAAGCCGGGCGCATTTTTCTAAAATCTTTTTTGCCCATTTTTAGGCAAAAAAATGTGATTAAGTGCTAGTAAAAAGCATTCAAATACAATCTCGTCAGTCTTAAGGTGTTTTTTTGGATTTAGCAAAAATTACTAGAGTTTTTAGAAGTAATGGGGCTGTTGTTGTTATATCAATAAACACCAGTGCAAAGTATTATAAATTGCTAAGCAACGGCAAAAAGCACGAAAAACTGCATTTTTTACTTCTAAAAAAGTTTTTACGTTTAATGCACAAGTTTTATGCGTTGCATTTTTAAACTTGCCTTAAAAGCGAAAAAAACAACCGAGCTTTGTACTATACCTATCTATTTGGCCAGATTAGCGCAATATATTATCAAGCCGGACCCGGTAACAATAGAATTTTTAAAAGTTTCCTGCTATTAAAAAAAAATACTTACAAAAAAAAAGTGGGTTTTAACACTCCACTAACTGTAATAAATTATCACAAAAGAATTCTGCATGCAAAGTACGGTACCAAAAGTATAGCTTCGGTATTTGCAAGTTTTAAAAGGTACAAACATATACTTCATAAGTCTGCAACAAAAGAACAGCAATACTAAATACCATTTTGCGTGTTTATAGTTTTGCGTTATTTGAAAATAGCTTCAGTGCTGCATCTATGCTGTTTTCTACTAGCAAAAGTTGTTTTTGTGCATTGGCTGTTATATTTGTACAAGTAAAACCCTGATTTTTTTTTATGAATAACATAACACATTTAAGTCTTGCTTATGTGTTAATAACACTGTAAAGACATTTTTAAGCACGCAGTCAACAAGCAGACATATCTATTATATACGCAAACCAACTTTTTTAAATAAACTCGATGATGGCAAGTATTTAAATTTCTATTATAGGTATTTTTTTACAATTTATAGGGACATCGTACATAAAATGTTTACGAACACACCGAACAAATCTTACAATCTATTTGTTTTGATTCATGTAAACCTTGTCATTTTTCAATGTGTTACTACAAAACGTGACTTAATCCGTTGCAACCTCTATTAAAGTATGTATTTTGTTTTATTTATAGTATATATATCATTTTTATAGCAATTTTGTAATGTACGTTACGGCTTGCATCTAGATCGCAGCCAGTCGTCAGGTTGCTAATACCATTACGAATAATACAAAATATTAACTAGTTTGGATTCTTTGTGTGTTAAGAGTCATAAAAGTGTGATGTTGTAAAAACTTATGTCATTTAAGTCGAACCTAAAAGCTTCTAAGTTTATTCGCTCTATTTGCAGTATATCTTTATTGTAAATTAAAATGCACGTATTAAGATTAATATTACTAAACACGATTAAAATAATACAGCTTTTTTAGCTAGAACTTGTTTTCAGGTTTTTTTAATGTACGAAAAAAAAGGAATTTATTTAAAGTTTTTTTTAATTGCATAGAGAATTTTAATTTATGATTGTAAAATATTTAATTGGCAATTTACTTAAAAAGAACTGACGACGCACAAGATTATTATATTATATATTTATGAGTAAATAAAACGCAACGCAAAAACCAAAAATGCAATTAGAAAGTTGATTGTATATATATTTCTAAATCAAATAACTTAATTTAAATCGAGATAAAAATATAATTAACACTATTCAAACTACTTTTAGTTGCATGATGTCAATGCTGAATATGTTTTAAACAGCATTTGACTTTTTGCATTCTTAAAATTATGTAAATAAAAACGGCAAATAAAAAAACGTCACCAAAGTATTTATCATACATGTGAAAAAATGTTTATACTATGAAGTGCTTTTTATATTCTAAAATTGTATTTTAAGGATATTTTATGTTTTCAAATCGCCTAAAATCCACTTTGTACTAGATGTGTAGAATCGCGTTTAGTGACACATTGTTAAAACTGTCTATTGCACCGTTATAACGAAATAATTATGTAAAATATGTTAACGTGCTGATTTAGAATGCGGTAGTTTCATTTTGTTAAAAAAGAACGGGCTAAAATGCAATGATCTGTAAGAATGATGATACTGAATACGTGGACGCTTCGGCAATGATCTCGTACAAACTAGGCAATTCGACTCGTACAAAGGCGTTTGCACCTGCCTCAGACACTACATAATGCATCCAAGTCCATGTTTGTTGCAAATTTGTCATGGATGAAAGCCAAACAGCTTTTAAATATTTTTTTCTTACACAAAACCAAGGTCTTGATGCCTGAACATAAAAAATTAAAAGTTTGCGAAGATGAATAATGTTTATGCTATGATGTATAACCACGAACACGCATTACTGTAAATAGTGCAACAAAAAAAATTGAGTTAAAAATTAAAAAATCGAGTAACAAACAGTATTGGCTGTATACAATTCAAAAAGTGCAAGCAAAAAGTATGTGTTTAATCATGAAACCCGTAAAGACCTTTGATCATCAAATTCATATTACTGTTTTTGTAAAAACATCGCCGTAATCGTATAACGTGTATATTTGTTGTTTATGTAAAAACAGCCCGAGTTCTTTATCCCTGATAAGCAGCAATTTATTTTTTCCGCTAGCAAAATGCGGTTTCATCGGTCTAAAAACCATTAAAAAATGTTTATGTATATGTCATCTAATTGTAGGGTTAGTTAAGCGATGATACGCATACGTGGTAGCATAATTGTTTTTCAATAGCAATTGCATGAATTGTAAGCAAAATTATAATAAAATTTAAACAGTTGAAATGTATTACAGTGAGATGTTTTTTTTTTAATATTGGCACGGTTTCTGTAAATAATTTTTTTCAATGCATTAAAATCTTAAAAAAGGTTATTTTACGTACGTCAAACTCTTCAGATAAAGTTCACGCCATGTTTTTTATAATAAAAATGGAATTTTGCTGATATAATGATTTTAGAAATGAAATACTGATATATTTTAAGCATAAATGAACGATGTTTAAACCGCACGACCAGCAGGTTTCCCGCTGAAAGTAATTACACTTATATATACATACAAATCGTTATAGATTAACAACATGCATCACTAGCAATATTTAATTCTCAAAAACAATAAATCCCATTTTAAGTTACTTCGTTGTTCTTCTACACTTTCAACACAACGCAAAAACATTTTTTTATTTTACTTAGAACAAGGGCCGCAAAACTAATGCTTTGTTTTTTTTTCTTATCATACGCAAACAAAAATAAAATGCAAAGATCCTATATTTGCAAAAAGCTTTTTAATAATATACCAAAAAATGGCCATGTATATTAGTTTGTTATATTTTGTAGCTTATATGCTGATTATAAGTCTTCACAAAGTTATTTATTACAGTTTTGTTTGTTTACCGAGCGAACGCCCGGTGTGCCCTCCTTAAACACGCCCCTGTTTGTGACATTCATATTTTACTGTAAGTGCAAACTTAAATAACTTCGCGTTATAAGACAAGCTTTCTTTTTAATAGTGTGGTAGCAAGAGAGATAAATTTATGAAGATGTATATTTTTAATAGTTTTTGATAAAAATTTCACGCCTTTTCCTCACAATTATATGGTAGAGAAATATTTAGTATAGAATATATGAAAGTTACAAGATTAGATATAAATTTATGAACCTTTCTAAATCCTGGTGAAAATTATTGGCTGATTTAACTGTTTGTCCGCAGAAAATATTTATTTAAATAGATTTATGCTTAAAATAAACCACATACTATACCTTTGTTTTATTTTACTTGCCGTGTTTTAAAAGAGTTATTTTTACATAAAGTATTGTGGGATAAAAAATTCAATTTAAGAAACCACTACAATGCTTACCTAAACTTATCTAGGAAATTACAATATTTTACAAATAGAAGCCTCGCATTGCTCTTGTCGAATGATATTTTTTTACTGGAAAAGCCAATACATACAAATGAAACCATTGGAAAAAAAAAGTATTTCAACTAAAATATTTAACAATTTGCTAACAAAATATAACCGGTTTATTAAATTTTACAATAAAAAAATTAGCTGGTTCCTTTTTTTTTTTTTGATATGCACAAAGTGTATATTTTTTTTAACTGTTTATTTGGATGAGAGTATAACAAAAAAGATAAATATACAAATTACAATAACATGTAAAAGACATAGAAAGCTCACAAAAAACGCAAACCCAGATGTTTACACAAATACAATGCGTCGATTAATCGAGTAAATATGTTAAATCAATCACCTTCGAATAAGTGTGTAACGGTAAGGCAATGAAAACGGATCGCACAACTCATGTTTTCACTAGGAATTACTATTAAAAATGTATATTTAATGCAAATTAGTACAATGTAAAATCCGATCGTAATTTTTTTATTCCCGAATTGACAACAAATTTTAAAATAAACTCCATCAGCAGCCATAAATCTTATTTAAAGATTCTGGAACCGTGAAAGATGTGTTGAATGTATTACTAAAAACTTAAGAAGTTATCACAAAAATAAGTAAATTTCATGTGAACAATTTTCTGCTTCGGGATATGTTTAAAAAATTATCATGATTGCAAACATAAAAATGAATAAAAAAAATTTATAGTAAAAATTATTTTTTTTTTATTTTTTGTTTTTTTGCGTTTTGAATTGTTATTTTCCCCTGCGCATATTTGCTACATTACTTCTACCATAGTTAATTTACATGATGCATATTTGCGTCATAACTCCAATAGAGGTAAAAAAATCATGACGCATATGTGCGTCATTTTAGCAGCTGTAAAGTAAAACTATTACACATACAAATGCCGTTTATTATAACAGTTAAAATCTTTAGAAATACTAGCATTAACCGCAATAGATCTGCATATTGCTATAAAACAGAATTTATGTATTTTTACGTAGACAGCAAAAAAACAAAATTTTTTAGACGTGCGCAGCTAAAAAAATCGAAGTATATACATAAAAATCTGGCGTAAAAAATTTATAATGTAAAAAGCTTTTTAAGTAGTAAATCACCGCAATAAAAATTTATTACTAGTGTTGGCGTTAAAAGCGCCATATGATGTTGGTAAACAGGAACAGGGATAAACACCCTGTTTTTGGTTTCTACGACAATCTGAAGGCTGATTCGTAAAGGACTTGATGAGATCTATTGTTTGCGGGCAACAAATTCGCTACAGGAACAAATATTGACACGTAAAAATTGCTAGGTAAATTATTGGACCATTTTGGGACAATGATTAGACACTTGTTATGAAACAATCTAATTTGTTATGGAAAGATTAGAAACTTATGAAAGAAGAAAACTGATAAATAAATAGTTACTTTATGATATCTAAGCGTTTGAGAAAAGCTTAAGCCGCACAGGCAGCTGTAATAACAACTAGAAATTTAATAAGTCTTGTGTTTATGCAGCAGTAGTAGATCACTTTTATAACAACAAAAAAATATATTGTATAAGGTTTATGTTAAATGCGTATTTTTAAACAATTTAAATATGAAAAACGTTAAAAAAAACACTTTTCTTTGTAGTGCACCTTCTATTTCAATTAATTACTCTACATATTTGGCTGTCAAATGATATTTATTTGGCAAAAATGACATACGCAATAATCTTTTGCCAACACTAACACTACCCTGTTGTGTTTTTTTTTTTGTATATAATTCCGATAGATATTACTATCTTTATTTGATAAGTAAAACAAAAAAACAACGAAATACAGATTATTTTTTCCTAAAAAGATAGCAGAATGCAAAATACCAACAAAATTTCATTTTTACGCTCTATGGTGTAATAATTACAATTAACACTTAAGTGCCCACGGTAAACAGACGACGTTTATATGATTGTTGTAAAAACTCAAAAGATATATGCTTGGGTCTTCGGCACTTTAAATAAACACTGGCACACTTTTATGGATTAAATTTTATGTCCTGGCATGTATTTTCTGGTTGTTCCTTTTAGAGGGTTGACGGCAATCTTCGCAAAAACTGACGTTGGATGCATATGTTTACAAAAGAGAATGTTGGCAAAAAAAAAATATATAATGTTTTGATGCAAGTTAGTTATAATCTTGTGACAGATATGGGCAAAAGCCATATTTTTTCGAGCGTCTCTAAATAGACTTTGGGCGCTAATGTAAGTCTAAAAAAGCTCTAAAGAGACTCTGAACACTTAAGTGTTGAGTTTAATTTGCAGAAAATTCATAGAAAAATCTTTTATCCTGAGGGCTTAAAAACTAAAATTGAAAATAAAATAATTACAAGAGTTTGAATACATATAAGGTGTCTATATATCTTTGCACACCTATAAAAAAACAGGGGGCTGTTTAAACCCCTTTATTATAAATAGTAAAATATACTGTTTTATATTTCTCGATGATATCAAAAATATATTTTATATACGTTTTATGCAAAAAAAAAATTATATATAAAGAAAAAAAAATAAGTATACCTCTCGACAACCCGCAAAAAATATTAATATATATATAATTATAGCGTAAATTACAAATATGGTATAAATAAATAAATCGAATATTTTTGGGGTATCCTAAAATAATGCGTATGTAAATAATATTAATAGTATAATGCCTATAAATTCTTTGAAGTTAGTTCTTTGGCCTATTTTACTTTTAATACCTTAAACAATACAAGTCAAACCAAAAAAAAATAAAAAGATGGGGCACTTTTCTTTATACAAATTTTCTACAGGTGCGTTTTTAACACCTTTCACATCACTGTATTTCATTGGTTGTAGTTGACATGTATTTTACATGGCAAAAAATACAATTAAAAGGCAATAAACTAAGTTGTCAATTTTTCATGGGCAATAAACTATTTTATATGAACTTTATAGCAGGCAACTACTTGTCCATTTTTTTATTGCAGAAGATCCATTTTTTTTTTGCCATAAACATCGTATTAATTTGCAATACACTATATTATTGGTTTTACCGTTTAGTTTTAGTTTTACTTCATTGTTTTTTCCTGTGGCAGAAAACGTTCTAGATTGGCAGACACTCGACCGACTAAAAAAAATACTTTTAATATAAGTGCAGGTAGTGTTACTTGAAGTAAACCAAAAAAAAAACACTTTTTTGTGTGCTTATTAATGTCCATGTTTTTTTATGCTTTCCGCTTGGACGTTAGAAGTAATGCCATACGACCGTTTAGAATATACAGTAATCCATTACACTTCTAACTTGACACTTTATACTTACAGTAATACAGACGACTTTTTTCTACCTAATGCGCTAAAAGACCGCTAGAATTGTTCATTTTGTTTTAGTAAAAAAAACTTGTATTTTCTCATCCAAGCATTCAACATCAAAACTTTGTTCTAGTTTTTTTTTTGCGTACATTGTTTTAATCTAATCTTTGCAAAAAAACATTGCTTTTATACATTTAAAAAATTACATGTTCAATACTGATCTTCTCCTGCATAATAAATCAGAAAATAACCAATATAAAGCGTGTACAGACATGTGTAAAACATCTTTGTTACATTTTGTACGCTATTTGTTTTTTTTTGCGCATTTACTAACTTTTTTTATATAAAATATTACCCTATATCAACCAAATATACGAACCCTGTATTTTGCTTATATAACAAGGGCTTAATACAAGCCAAACCCTATATTATTTGTATGCCCTAAAATACCATATTAACGTTCGCTTTTTAATTTAAAAGTATCAAAGTGTCTACATGCATTTAGTGGCAATAAAGATTTTTCGAATTGTTTTTTTACTTAAAGGTCAGTTAAATTGCTTATTAACAAACCTTAAAAAATACCAATAAAAAAGTTCCTGAAAAAATTATGAGAACTTTTATAAATACATATGGCTTAACCCTTAGAGAAATTTTTGCTCCTATTATGTGTGATTTTTTTATCTGGGATGTTACAAATCTCACCATAGGTGCGATTTTTTTATGCGGGATCTCCAGGATCGCACCTAAAAGCGCGATTTTATATGCAAGTTGTCACGTATCGCACCGTAAAGTGTTAGTTTTTAGACGGCTTACTAGCCCCTTTAAAAACGCAAAAAAAAATGCGCAAATGTTATTTCATTGTGTTCAAATACATTTTGGAATTTTGCAGCCCTTTAATCTTACTTTACTCATAAAGGTACGATTTTTTTCTAAACTGTAAACTGTAAGTTTAACATATTTTTTATAAATTATATTTTCTACGTAAATGATATTTTTTTTCACGAGATGTGTCACTAGAAATTGCAAAACTAACAATTTTACAAAAAAAACACATAACAAATAAACTACGGAAGAAAATTTACGAATACAGAAAATTATTCGTTTTTGTATATTTATATATTCGTTATTTCAAAAGTTTGTATTTTAAAATAAGTCAATTAAAGTAATAAAAAAAGGTATAATTTAATTTTATTTTTATAAATCGCAGTTTTACACATGTCAACAACATTCCAAAAAACTAACAAGGTGACTTGGTACGCCTTAAATATGTATAGAAATACATTACAAGTACATAGCACACTGAACATATACACTATACTGTAAAAATAACAGGTGCTCGTTTAGGTTAATTGCAAGCGAAAAAAGACATTAAAGAAAATTTAAAATGTAATATTTCTAATTTTTACCTAGTGGTAATAATGATTGCTTGTTATAGATAGTCGATTTGCTTTATTTAATGTATTTATAAAGCAAAAATTCCGTAAAAATATAAACGGTTTAGGTCTTCATTTTTCGTATAAAAACTACTTTGTTTGTTTTCTGTTTATGATTTAAATACGTTGAAATTTCATGGTAAAAACATTATATCGTGCTGATGTATTCTATATTTATACTTTTCTTAAAAAAATTTAAATTTTATCATTCGCGGCTAAACCAAAATTTTTATAATAATGTATAAATATATTTATATATAATAAGTGAATGGTACGATCGTGATACTACAAAAACATGACCTAAATCGACAAATATAGCGTTAACTGTCTACAAACAAACACAGTTATAAAATTAACACAATCAAAACATAAAAATCGAAAAATAGAGAACAATATGAATATTCGTTCCTGTCTTTTTGTGATAAAAAACGAATACCAATAAACGATTAACTGGCCGAATAAACCCTTTTTACCAAATACAAATTATTCGGTTGCAACCTCTATGTGTCACTACGCGCAGTCGCAGCTCATTAAAAATGCATTATACGCAGTAGTGTAAACCTTTTTTTTGTTGTTTTGTAATTTCCCAAACACATTTTGCAACTTTCCCAAACACATCTCTAAATTTTTGCCTTATAATTCTCTAAGGGTTAACGCCGAATTTACAAATTTCGGTTTAAGTATCGGTTATATTGCTAATTATAAAAAAAAACATTTTGATAAAAATAATATTTTTGTGTCGGTAAGATAAAAAAATGACTGAAAAAACTACATATATATATATTTACGAATTAACAAAAAAAACAATAAAAAATGTCAATCTGATAAACAAAACGCAATAATGCTTGAGTCGGAAGCTGCGCTCAATCCGCACCCAGCCCGCCATCTTAGGCGTACTTAAACAACAATAAAGCTACAACAATACCGAATTACAAAAAAAAGAGAAACAAATATATTTGACAAAAAGCACATGTAATAAATGTTATAGTTTGTTTTTTGAATGTTTTTGTAAACTTCGAAAAGGCAAAAAGTATCGCTTTCTATGTAAAATGTATTTCCTTACTAAAAAAGAATCATCCTCCAATAGTTTTGTTAAATATTAAGCACTTCGCGAATTATATTTACTTGCCTAAAAACGCGCTGCGCGCGCCACAATAATTATTTTTAAGACATGAAAAATACAAAATTCAAATGCAAAATAAAAATAAAAATTAAAACAACAAGTTAAAAATAAATACTGCAACATGTTGTATATTTTTTAAAAAGGTGTACTTAGGTCATCACTTTTTTTGTGACAAGTACCAATACATTATACGGAATTGTATGATTTATGCGTGTCAAACTTATACCAATTATTTGTTCAACTTTATATTTACTATATTTTGTTGACTTTTACTTGCTAAAAAAAAAGGCAATTGCATTATAATTTATGCTACTTACTTTTAACAGGGTGTTATATTGTCATGTTTAGTTTTACATATTTACTGAGTATATTGCAGCATATTATTTTTAAAAAAAAGCTGTAATTTGAACCCTTTCTATATGTTCATAGTATTGTAAAAAAAACTTAAAATGGTAATCAATAACAAAAAACATAAATGTACGCTCTCTTGACATGATTTCTTTCCTAAAATTTGGTTTTATCAACCTAAGTATTTATTATTTTTATTTTAACTTTTTGAAGTAAACAAAAATGCACGACTCTAACATTTTTTGTTTTTAAAATCTATATATGTATGTGTCGTTATATATACATAAGAGTCTTTTTATGAGTACTAAAATTCGTGGGTACGCATTTTTATGTAAGGTGAAATTTTTTCAAACCGATTTTATTTTGTAAGGACTGTTGTGCTTTTTAGGCGAGACCAGGCAATGTGTAATCCTTTTTATAGGAATTTAAAAGAAACATCTTTTATTAGTTTGCTATGTTCATATTGCCAATATATCAGCTATATTACAAAATGGCTCACATCATTCTAATATATAACCTGGAATCCTATCAATTCCTCGTTTGTTTGTATTTAATATTTCAACGGGCGCAAATTAACTATATGTGCAATACCAGCTTTTTAGCTTGTATGTCAGGCATAGTATTATTTTATCATTTTTCTGGCCTATTCTTTTGGTGGCAAAAACACAGACAATAACACCTATTTATCACCCAATGCACGTCCACATATTTTGTAAAAAAGTATACAAAATATGTCCTCTTAATTGTATTTTATACAAACAATTTTTATATGTGAAAATCAGCATAAAAAGGTTGTCAATAAAAATATATACGCATATAAATTTACTAGAAAAAAGTTTCTCAAAAAGTATAACGAATTTAAATAGATACATCTAGTAGGTATAAGTAGCTCTTTTTATGTAAGTCATTTTTCGACACGTATCCATTTTAGCGAACAACCCGGAAAAGAAAGCCTTTGAATAGTATAGATAAGTTATTTACGACATCATATGTCTACTTATTACAATTTACCCACAAAACTGCACAGTCGTACATACTAAAATCAGTTGAGGCATTTATTTATAAATTATAAGTTAAGACTTTTAAAATTTGCAATTTTCAGTACAACTTTAGTTTTGTATTATACAATATTACAAAGCCTTTTTTGTGAAAATAAAATGGATTAATAGCCCGTTATTTTCTTTACTCATAGGCAATCGCATTAATGTTTCTTTTTATAACCATGGCATAAAAAAAATTGTGTTTTAAACACAAAATACGAAGCAAAACTGCTGATTTTTTTTGCCACTTATAAATGTGTACCGTGATTTGGCTATCCCAATTTTTCACTTAATTGAATATTTCTGCATTTTTCACTAATAATAGAATTTTTGTGTTTTTTTTTAAATATAGTATTTTATTTTGACTAAAATATATTTATAGAGAATGATAATCAGTAAAGATCTTATTTTGATAAAATATTTTATCCAGGATTAGAATGCAGATAAATGTATAAAAATGACAATAATATTGTACT
>JAQFYM010005658.1:0-12887 GCA_034694785.1 Agrenia bidenticulata
CTTTTTTATCTGTACGCTTATGTAAGTAAAATTATGTTTAAACATTACAGTTTAGTCCTTAGTGCAGCATGCTAATGGTATAAAAATCTTTGTTCTTATTTTTATAAATGACTTACTCTTTATGTAAATATACTTTATTTTTTTGATTTCTTTTCTGATTAGATAAAGACTTTTTTACTTACAAAAAAAGACAAATTATATTAAGTATTTATTTTCATATTTATAGTATACTTTATACAAATAAAAAAAAGTATTAAGAAGTAGTACGATATTATACAGACCCATGTCCGTTTCAGCCACAAAAAAGTAAATTTGTACTGAAAATATGGGTATCAAAAAGAAAAGTATGACACAAAACTTTTAATTTCTGAAAATCTTGTTTTTTATGTAAGACATGTAAAAAACCGATATGTTGTAACCGCATATTATGGTTTTTTTCAGTCGTTGTATCTATAAACATATACTCTATCAAAATGAAATTGCTTTAAACAATTTTTGCAACCAGCCGCTAGCCAGGCTTTTTGTAACCGGTCCTAGTCGTTTTTTTTACGAATAAGGCATAAACAAATATAGAGTAACATTGTTCTTGCTTTGTTTAATTCTTGAGTTTTATTTTTTAAGATAAAAAACCTCTACACAAAAATACCCCCCTCCCCAATTACATAATAGGCTTTTTTCAGTAATTTTTTACCTCTGCAAGCTGCTAAAACATTTCTAATCCACTGCAATTAACATATAAAAAATAGTGGTCTTGATATAAATGTAATATGGTTTTTTTTTTAATTATAATGATGTATAATGGTTTTTTACCAATATATATGCTTTTTTCAATGCCGAAAAAATATCAGAAGTATTTTATAACGATTTTTAGTTAGATATTACACAGACTTCATATATGATGCTATATTTATAATGTGATTGAATGCGTAATACATAGAAAACTTTTTTTTTCTTTTAGTGTTTAATAAAATTATTTCAACACGACGGAATTTTAACAAAGAGATACACACGTCTCTTGACAAATTTTCTAGTGCTAAATAGTTATATCTGTGATTCTGCGTTGAATAAAAACATATAACATTTTGTAAACTTATTTCATTAATGTTAAAAAATATTATTGTAACCAAAAATTTTTAATTATAAACTTAATACAAACGAAGCGAAATAAATATTGAACAATATTATACATAAAAAGCCGTTTTTTTGCATGATATTACATGATATCTACGGCTAGCAAGTATACAAAAGTACCAAATAAACATATTATGTGGGCATTTTAGTATAGGAAAATTTACTGTTAATTTTTATTTAAAATAATTCTAGCAAATTACTTTTTCTGGCGTTAATAAAAAGAATTTTGTGCCCTTAAAAATAACTTGCACTATATCAATAGGACATTGTATACTGGGTCTGTTTCTGTTGTCAAACATAATGAAAAATAAGTATTGATTACATCACAAACGCTTTTACTTCATATTGATAAAATTTAAATAGTAAATAGTAAATACACGTAATTCATTTTGTATTTAAATATATGATATCGCGTCATAAAAGGAATTTTATACGTTATTATTGACCAAACAAATAATTTTTATTAAATTTATAGTGGTAAAATATATGCGCCATTATAATTGCAACTTAAAACATTAGATACTGTTTTTTTGAGGAGATATCGTCCGTATCTCGATACGCGAAATTGATGGTTTTTTAACGCTATATAAGAACCTATTTTTTTAGGGATAAAATATTAAATATAGACGATAAGGGATCTATTTTGGGTTATCTGTATACAGAACTTTTATCAGGATTATACTAGTTATATACATATAAATATTTGTATTAAGTATATATGTTATTAAAGGGTCTTTGAATATGGTTGACCCACAATATAAACCCATTTTTTATAGCTGCCCTATAATGGTCATCATGGCTATATTAAGTTAACATATATTTTTCAGTCAATTTGTAATATTTTATAAGTATGAGCATGTTTAGTTACGATTCAAAAACGTCAACTTTTTTTAATAGTATTTCCTAATTGTTTTTACTTTTTGATTGCATAATCTCAATTAATTGCAAAATTACTGGCGTTTTTTATTCTTTGCAGTGGAGAATTTTTATTTTTGATCTAATGGAAATCAAATAAACAAAATATCTTCATATTTTTTGAGAATTAATATATCAGATATTTTGATTTGTTTCTATGATAAAATAGTAATACCTGCTTCCCTTATCCTTTTATTTTAGAAATAAGAATAAATAGCTTCATATGTGTTGTATGAAAGGTATTATAGAAGAAAACTACAAATCAAACCAAAAATTTCATAGTCATTGTGTGATAAATTTATTGTTATATTTGTATTTCTACTTTTTTTTGTAAATAACTGTATTTTAAGTAAATATAAGAATAAATTTAAATTATTCCGTTATTTTCATTCATTCATTTTTGTTTCTTAACATACATTTGAAAATATATTTTTTTTTAAAAAAACATATTATTGTTGTTTAAAATTTTCATGAGACTTTTAAGAATAAAATATCGTATAATATGTTAAATTCACCTGCCTGTAATTGCCTTATATTATATGTTCATTCTTTTTTATGAGCCCCTAAGTCTGGGGTTCCCAAATTGGTTCAAATTAGGGCCTCCAATTCCCCCGAGGGAATTATATTTGCAATAAATTGAATACCCGGGTATCCAGGGAAATACCCGGGTACTCGGGAAAATACCGGGGATTTTTGTTTCACGTTTATGCAACTTCTTTCTCACATTTTTTTACACAATACTCAAGACAATTATTTTATTTTCCTTGATGAAAATCACGCGATTTATAAACAAAAATTTGAAACAACAAAGGAAATTATTAAAGAGCTCGCTGTGTATGCGGAAAAGGGGGTGCCTTTGCGGTATATTTTATTAGCGTGTAACCACATGAACTAGTTTGAAAAGGCTATTTTAGATATAAAATATATTTAAAAACTTATAAAGATGACGTGGTTAAGCTTCTGGTACTGCAGTTGAATTTTATTAAAAAGTTTTTACGCATCCGATAAATGCAATAAAAACTTTACGTATGACATTAATTTAATATTTAGCTTAACTTATGTAAGCAATCTAAGTTAATAATTTTTTTGTATTTGATGAAGCTTAGTTTTTTGATCTTTTTTTGTTAAATTGTTAATGGAAAATCTTTTACTATATGCAAACCAGCGTTGCATATTTGATATTCATTAGTACTTTTAAAAACAAAAAAAAAGTAATGAGAACTAAAGTAAATATATTTTTTAGTAAAAAAAGAAAGCATGTATACATGTAAATATTATTGCAAGTCCGTTTTATATACATTTTGTTGCTAAAAACAAATTTAAGAGCGTTAAATGCAAAAAAAAAAAATAAAATTACATACATTCATGATTTTTTGTGTGTATAAAATAAGTACCAACATATTTTGCAAAAAAAGAAAATAAAATCTGCATAAAAAGATAAAAACAGATAACAAAGCTTTAAACAATGTGGTTAAATAAAAAATAGCAAAATCATAAGATAACGAACTAAATAAAAAAGTGCGTACCGCTACCCGAAAGTATAAAATCCGTCTTTGTCTCTATACAGTAGTAAAACAATACCTGGATCTGTATAGTATATTAGAAAATTTAAAAACATGCATTTAAATCAACTTTAATATATTACATTCACTTATGCAAGTTTTTTGTTAGCACAAGAGTGTATTTATGGCAAAATTTACCTGCTTAACCCGGACAAAAATATACATTTGTTAAAAGTAAAAGAAAAAATTTGACAAACGGGCATATTTACACATTTTTGGATACATTTTTTTACCTTATATGCCTAAAGTATGACACGGATAACGAAAAGGGTAAAACATGTCAATACAAAATTATCGACAAAAACCCTTTCTATTTTTTTAGACGGCAACTAATTCATATACGCGTTTTACAGAGATGTCTCATATCGAAGTGATCTGTTTTTTTTTGTAACAAAGGAGCATATTTGTGCATATTTTGCGTCTTTTTACAAGAAAAAGTATGCATTTTAGTCATTAAATTCCCCGCCCTAGTTATAAGCAAAAAAAAAGTATTAAAGAGACAGTTTTTATGTTAAAAAGAGCGAAACCAAAAAAAATATGTACTCTTTTTGTATTTATTTATAGTGTGTAATTTGAACCTTAAATTTAAATAAACCACTTTCAAATTTTATAAATCATATAAAATTGTGTGGAATTTTTTAAATATTTCAGCCAAAAAATATATTATTTGCGCGCCGTATGTGCAGCTAATCTATACGAAAACTAATATTATTTTAGACTTTATAATGACACAGTCGTTGGTAGAGGCAGGTAGTAGAAAAAAATATTATTTAAATGGTATTTTTACAAGAAAATAAAAAAACATATAATTTGCTGTATTTAAATCAGCATATTGTACATGAAAGCCCTTTTTTGTTTTTATTCCCGAAATCCCCGGGTAACCCGTCAAAAAACCGGGGTAAATAATTAGCCTTTTTTTGTATAATACCCGGGTACCCGATGATGGAAGCCCTAGTTCCAGTGGAACATTTTTGATTATTTTGAACCAAGTTGGTTCAAATTTTATTTGCCCATAAATGCTCTTGAAAAAAGGAAGAGAAAGAAGCGACAGCATAATTCAAACCAATGCAAGAAAAATGCAAAATTTAAGACATCAACTGTATGAAGTCAATTGATTATGTGTATCTTTATTCCGACATATTTTATTTTTCAAAAAGACTATAATGCATCCACTGCAAATGCAAACGAACTCCAGTGAATTTTAAGCAAAAAAGTTTTTATTGGTAGCCTAAAAATGACAAACATAAATAATGGTATGATTTCCGTAAAATATAAAGCTGATAATATCTATTTTTGCAAGAGGTACTAAGAGAGCACAAAAGATTTAATAAAAACGAATATTCGCAATGAGGATTATACTTTGATAAAGAATTATCGTATTATTGTTTTAGTATTTCTGTTATGTAATGATAGAAAATTTCGAACACTGGTTGACGAATTAAGTGTAGCTTTGTGTAATAAGAACGTCCAAATTATAATAAAATTCTTCAATTTAAAATTCTTATTATAATATATTTTTTTGGTTCAATATATTTTATGCAATTTTAGGGGTTCCAAAATTTAATTAAAATGGGACCACCTGTATTAAACTATAATCCTTACAACCTAACCCAAAAACAATTTTTTTGGAGTCGAAAATTTACTTTAGAGAATTTGTTTAAATAAAGAAGTCAAGTTTTGCTTATTTATTTAACTGAAAAAGAAAAACCATTTCTTTTGTTATATTTTTAAAACAAGAGATTTAATCAAATAGAAAACTTGTGGGTGTTTAATGTCAAGGCATTAATTTAACAAAAATAAAAAAAAACGTAACTGATGATTTTAGAAATTAATTTTTGTGGTGTAAATTGCATTTGGTTTAGCAGTACTACATAGCAGATTTACTATCATGGTATTATTTCTTTTTCTAATATATTATGCAATGAAGGCGTTTACAAAATTGTAAGTTTGTATTCATTATTATAAATGGTTAGTATAAGGCCTGTAAAATCTCTACAAAAATATTTTAAAATTTACGCTTCTACGCTTTCCCTTGTATGTCTATCAAAAATTACTTAACTTTAAACATTTTAATAAATGGATATTTTTTCTAAGATTTAATTTCAAATACAAGGGTATTTTTTGGTAAGTATACATAAATTACACTATTTTCATTTGTACAGATTCTATTGACAGTATAAAATAATATAATTAATATGAAGCCGGTGTGTTGTATTATAGTTTAGTATATTTAAATAAAATATAAATTTGGTAGGTTTTTTTGTTTTACTTAGCACTTGGTAGACTTTTTCTACTCTCACAGATCATGAAGAGAAATTAGCAAAGAAATCCACAGAGAGATCAAAATAAAAGCAATTATATTTTTCAAAAAGTATAAAAAATAGTACGTTGTGCTTTAGCGGCGGATCGAGGGGTTGGGGTCACCCCAAAAAGTGTCCGGCCGGACAAAACGGCTGTTGAAAAGTGTCCGGCCGGACACTATTCGACATTTAAATACGGTCGTAAGTGGCAGTCCCAGAGGGGCTACCCTCCAGTAGAAAATTTTTCACTCCTGAATTAAAGGAAGTCTTTTTTTGAGCAGAAAATTTTTTCTGTTTAAAAAAACAAATGAAAAATCATAACCATTAAAACTTCAAAATTAAAGGTTTTTAAGCCGTACTTTTATACAAAACACTGACATTCTCTAGGCTCGAAGCTTCCTGGGTATGCCACTGGTGTTATTAGTGCATGCAACTTAACTTACCATCAAAAAACGGTTACTAACTTTTGATTTTTTCGAGGTAACCGTTACTTGCAGGTCGCAACCTTGAAAAAAAAAATACAAAAAAAAAACATAATATGTTTTGTGTCGTCTTATATTATATACTATTTCAAAATGTTCTTTTTTATTATTGTATTCTTTACCTATACTTTTTCTTTTTAATTTGAAATCTGAAAAAATATATGAAGGTTTTAATTATAAAAATAAAAGCATATGACATAAAAACGTGAGCAATTTTAGATGTTTTCTAATTTATATAAATGAAATTTTAAATTTTATAAAATACCTTTTTCGCATACTTGCCCATAGCAACAACTGTTCCCTCTGATTACATGGCTGTTTTTCCTTAATAATCGATTATTTACTTTTTTGTATTATTATAAAAAAATAATCGGTAAGTGTATATACGCAATTTCTCTATTTGTTGTCTCTTTCCTTTTCTATTATAAAAATTTGGTCTGGATTTAATATAATTATATCGAGAAGATTCTAAAACAAATCCAACGGCGGTTTTATATAGTTTTTTTGTAAAATTTGTCAAAAATATGTGAAAATTTTATTCAACCACAAATTGAGTTACAAAACTGATTTTAAAGAGTTTTTCTTTCAACGAATGGGCCACCAATTATGCGGTCAACAAACGACCCAAATACCAACCAAAAACACTAAAATGCAACAGGAATCTTTACAGTGTTAATTTAAAGTTTATTTAGATTACATTTTTGTTAACATTAAAAAGACATTAATGGGAAGCTCATTAAAAAGTTTACATCCTCTTTAATAGACAAAATAGTAGTTCAGCACCCACACCCTCGTATTATGGGCATAAAATATGCCTAAAATTGCAGTTTTATACTAATAAATTATATAAAGAAGCTATCTGGATCCAATAAAAGGGTAAACATTAAGTAAACAACTCTATTCATACCCGTCCCCTTTTGACCGGACCCTTAATGGTTCCCATATGGAGTATTTTGCCAGATATATGGTTATCCAGATTGATTTGCAAGCCTTGCATTGTCTGCCTTTATTTATAAAAGAAGATTTTTTTTTGTTTATTTTAACATATTAAAAACAGCAGTAGACGCCCCCGCTTATTACGACCTAATAAATTACAGCCTTGAAAAGAGGGGTGCTATATTACCCTTTTGCCTGTTTAAGAGGACGTAAACTTATTTAAACAACTTAATATTTTCTTTAATGTCTTTTAAACAACCAAAAAAATTAAATCTTAATAAAATTGTAAAATTAAACATTGTAAAACATTCTCTTTTTCTTTTTTTCGTTTAGCGTTTATTTTTTTTATATATTTGGGTCGATTTTGGTCTGCATAATTATCGCGCATAAAATGTTGGTTTAACGCCTTAAAAAGCAATATAGAATGCAAAAAGACAAATTTCTATCGTATATTTATCTTAATGCGCCCCTGTGTTATATTAAAATATTTTTTAGCTGTTTCTATTTGCAAAATAAAAAAACAACATGTTTCATTTTTGGAAAAAATTTCAACTGAAGAAAGAAAATACTTACAGACTATTAATTTTCAAGTTTAAATCTCATTTTTTGTACCTAAAAGTTTGTAAGTAATCGATGACCGTTTACGAAACCGCTTACTACGGGTATTAACTGTTAACCGGTTACTTAACGTCTCATAACGGATAATAACCGGTCCCTTTTTAAAGTAACCGGTTACCGGCATAACTAGGTGACTGTCTATAAATATGGTGGTTTGACACTTTCGACATCGTGATTGTTTAAAGTGAGACAAATAACAATCATGTTAATAATTTCAGTGTTAAACCATCAAATTTCATATGTAAAACTTAAACCGAAAAATTTAAATGAGACTTTTGAAATCTATATTTCTAAAAAATTGAAACTATGGGCCACCGAAAAAATATCAAACAAAGTGTTGTTTGGTATGAAGATAAAAATATACTTAACTTTTTACTTATATGTGATTAGACTTGATATAAAAAAATTAAAATACAGTTTCTTATAATATAAGGTTTTATCATTTTTATAAATTTTTTCAAAAATGGCGATTTTAAAACTTTCATTAGCTAATTTTTTCATTTTTTATTAAATATAAATTAATAAAGATGTAACTATACATTTAATGTTATAAAAGCTGTAACATGGACCATTGTATTTCAGTTAATTGATTTTACCTACGAAAGTAAAGATTTTAGTCACAAAAAAATTACAATCTCGAATATTTAAACTTCATCCAAAATGTTAAAATTTCTATTTTATATAAAAATTTTCTTGTTTTTAATTTTCCAAGTCGAAGCACATAAATAAAAAATGTGTATTCATTGCTATTATACTAATAAAACCGTTTATTTTCATTATTAAGGTGTTTCCTTTCTTTTTCTATGAAATAATAATTAATCCAAATGCAAAATAAAATGAAACTGTTTAGAGCGAAACCTTGAAACCCGATGGTTTTCCACTAAACATATCAAAATATTTGTTATTGTCTCACTGTAAAACAATCACCATTTCATTAGTGTCGAACCACCATATTTATAGGGGGGACATCATTCGACATGCAAACACTATTTGACTGTCGAATAGTGTCCGCCCGGACACTTTTCAACCGCCAGATTTTGTTCGGCCGGACACTTTTTGACGTCGTTAAGAATCCTGCCGGATACTTTTTATTGGGGGACACAACTCGAACGCTACAGGTGGCACGTCTCCCCTAGAAAAAAACGTAGCCTGAATTTTAAGGGGTCTTTTTTTGGCCGTAAAAATCGTTAAAAAAAGTATTTTTAAGAAATTTGTATTTTTTAGATGTTCTAGGATTTTTTTTCAAAAAAATAAAAAAAATATTTTTTGCTGTTTTAGCCAACTTAGTTTTTATGCCTCTACTAAAATACTCCTTGATACGCCACTGATGTGCTTCGCTGACATAAAGACGTTGTGTTTGTATTTTTTTTTGCAATTTAGCCATAATTTTTTGCCATTTTGAGGAAATTTTGCGGTCCCTACTTATCATGTATACAGGTAAATCTCGATAAATAACAAATATTCTTTTAATGGGTAAATTGGTCATGGAAAAAAATGACAGCAATGTCACACAAAAGATCTACATTATTGTGTATCTTTCCTTTTAAAATTAGTTTTTGTCTTTTTGGTTTGTCTTTGATTGGTTTTAGCAGAAAAATCCTAACCTTGACACATTTTGGATTTGACTAAACGAGTTTTATGTATAGAGTCTATACTGGTCGCAATATTATCGCAATTTTAGCAATTGAAAAATGATTTGTTTTTTAGGTTTTCATATAGTTTTTATGTTTAATATGCAGAAAAAAATGCAGATATATAATTGCATTTTCTGCAATACTGTGACCGTATAGGCGTTCTTTTTTTAGTATCGAGTCAGGTAAAACCTTTGGGTCACGGGTTGTCTCGGGCCGGGTAAATCAGAATAAAAACCCGGGTTGAAATTTTTATCGGGTATCGTTCTTGCCGATGGTCCAATATTAAAAATAATGAAAAACTAAAAAAGCCACAATATTTGAAAATATAACGGAGATAACTATAGTTTTATAAAGCAATTAATTTATAATATTTCAAGCTGTCTAGTCATGATTTATATACCGTTGGTTTTTTTAACGTAAAATACAAACTAATTTTTACCATAATATAAAAATAAAAAAAAAATTAAGCAAAATTTAGAGAAAAGTACAGTAAAAATTATACTTTACTTACGTGTTTTTTATAGTAAAAAAGTATTTAATGTAAATTGAAAATTTTACTACCTTTAGAAAGTCATTTTGCTGGAAAACCTAATTTCTTCATGTTTTGCCTTTTTTTTAATTTTTATATGCGTTACATTTAGGGGGCGTTCAAAAATTTTCCAATGGAAATTTTTATTGTATTTTTCAAAAGAGAATAAAATGTCCAAGGGAGCTTACCTTGGACATAAATAATTTCAATGAAAAAAAATCTTTCCATAGGAAAATCAAAATTAAACATAAAAAAAAATCCAATGAATTTTTTTACTCATTAATTTGGGTTGAAAAATTCCAATGGAAAATTTTATCGAACGCCCCCTTAGTGACTTGCTAATCAAATGGAAACAAGAGATTTTACAAACTAAAATTTGGTTTTTAAAAAAAGAATTGACTGGATTTTTGCTGTTATCCCAGAATAAAAATATCCGTGAATAAAATCTAAATCAGCCCGGAAATACCCGGCCCGGGACGCAAACGGGTTCGGGCGGGTAGGGAAAGTTATATAAAACTTAGGTTTTTGTTTTTCTATTTACTCGAAAAAAAATCATTTTTACAATTAATATAAATATATATTTTTACTTAAAAAAAGGATTTAAAATTGTTATTATATAAAAATAGTGCAAACAGAGATAAAATATTAATTGTACTTTACATAAAAAAACGTTTATTACGTAAATATAAATTAAATCCGGCTTTTATATATGGTTTACAGCTTTTGCAAGTATAAAAAAAAAATTAAACTGTACACAAAGAAAAAAAGTATCAAATCTACGTTTTCGAGTCTTAAAATACTTTTAAAAAAACTTAAGAAAACGAAATCTGAAAAGTATCAATATACTAGTACTTAAAAGCGATGTTAAAAGTTATCCGTACCAGCAGTGTACAGCATACAGATCGCAAGCGTACAGGGGCGTTGCCTCTTACAAATATATTTTTCCGTCGTGTTGTCCAGTTACCGTTCCAAGTACAGTCCGGTAACGTTACAGGTAATAGTTTTTTCAACAGTTTTTTTTTGTTATCTGTATTAATACAGCCAACCTATCTTATAAGCGGGTTTCTTTATTTATTAACACTTTTTAGATTTTTTTTCTAGTGAGTTAGGCCTTTTTTAGTAAATGCGTATAACGGTTACAGTAAAAAAATAAAAAATATGTTTTTGTAAAAGGCCGCAGATACAGGAATCTGCATTAAAAGGGCCCCTATCTTTAGTAATCGTCGCCCGACCATGTTTGAGGGCTTTTTACTGCATGTGTTTCTATTTTTGTATATATATTATAGTTTTTAAAAATAAAATACCTTTTTTTCTGTTTAATTTACCGCATTAGGACGTTTATGTTGCCATTTTTTTGCACCAATACATGTTTCCTTTTGTGATTCTATATACAACTCCGAGTTATCGCAATTCTCACTATTTGATATTCCGAAATTTCGGAATTCGTGTTATTTAGAATTCCGGTATGTAGAATTTCCACCGTTTGAAATCCCGAATATTTAAGATTTATAATATGTCAGATTCCGAGTAGTTTCTATTCTTAGAATTCGAAATTATTACTTTCAGGAATTACCGTGCATTTAGAATTATAATATTAAGCCTCTGGGTTTGAACTTACCGACGTATCAAAAATCTGAAGTCCCGTTTTTTCTGAATAGTAAGAGTTACAAATATTTCAAGTCAAAAGTTCGGAATTACAAATAGTAATTTTTCTGATTATTATATATTAAAAAATATCGAAAAGTTACAAATGTAATAGATCCAACTTATCGGAATTATAAAATACTTCATAGTATGAACACTCTGAATTTGTAAACATATAATTTCAAAAAATAAGGTTTTTAAATACCTTTTTTCGAATATAAACATTTCGAAATTAAGTAATTTTAAACAGTTAGAATTTAGATAAGTAATAATTCTCAATATTGCGAATTTCGAATTTTGTTCATTTTCAAAAAGATTGAATTCAAAAAGTATAAAAAACAATTATTTGGGGTTCTATATCTGTAAAATTCAAGGAGTTCATTATGCACCGGTAACATCATTGCAATATTTAACACTATTATTTTTATATTCTAATAACAACTTGGAATTGTTGCTAATCATCTACACATAATACATTTATATATAGCTTCCATATATCTTCTTTTTTTTACAAGTTTTATAAAATATTTTTTAGTCAACTATAATGATGTCCCTATTTTCTATAATGAACATTATAGAGGGGATGTCATTTTGCATTTTTTTATAGGGCCTTACCCTATTCGATACGCCTGGGCGCAGAGTTAAAGAAAAATAGTTTTTACAGACAAAAAAACACTTTTTAGCTAGTATAAATGGTACTAACACATTTTATCTTTCAATCAATAGTTTTATAAATGGTTTTAAAACAAAAAAAAAACACTTATGTATTATCTTATAAAGTCAAAAAATACCAGTACCTGGTAACTTACTGCTGACGCGTACCAAAATTTCATTTTTTATTTCAAGGATACCGAACCTTTACCTGTACAAAGCTGGTAAGGTACCGGTACGGTAACCTGTACCAGCTATATCGTTGTATATACTCCTAACTCTGCCTAAACAATTTTAACTTGGTTGTCTTTAAACAAGCATTCTTTTGTTAGAAGGGCCGAAAGACGAGAGCTTAAAAATAAAAAACTGAATTTATGCAAAGTCTATACAAAGTAAACTTTATATAAGCAACCTTGTTACAATATTGTATTGCAGGTGTATCTTTAATGAATAATTTGTGATTTTTCTTATATTTTCTTGCGTAT
>JAQFYM010005659.1:0-12885 GCA_034694785.1 Agrenia bidenticulata
TTTGCGATTTTACAGTACGTACTAAGCTTACTATACAAAAACACCTTGATATTATGTCGACAGTTTTTTTATAGTATTTTTTTTTTCTACACCTAATTTACGACAGCAAATTTTCCATTGGGAAACAATTTTCAATACGACAGGGGCAACACCCCCCGTCACATAGACGAAGTACGCCTAAATTTTCACAGGTTGTTCTGTTTTATCAACAAGTTTTTTGTTTTTTTGTAATAAACATATTTTTCAAAAAAAAAAAAACATTATTATCGACATCTAAAAATAATGTTATTAACCCCTTTTTTAAACATAACACTGACGTTGTACCATTTCAAAAAAATTCGGGACTAATCTATCGTAAAATATTACGTTAGGTAAAAGTATGCTCAACGAATAGTCTTGCAAAAGAATGTACGTAATGTTTTGCATTTTTTATATATTTCAAAGTATGAATTCGTAAAGCAGAACATCTAAAATCTTTCCTTTACACTAAAGTTGCTCACATAGTAGTAGTTTTTTGCAACATAAATCAAGTACTAGGCAAGATAACAGCACAATATTACAATATGAAGAAACTAAAACTGCTTTTACTACATCATCAAAAGTAATTTGCAATGTGACTGCAATTCTAAGCATATACTAAAAATAACTCAGCAAAAAACACTAAACCGGACTTTCAAAGGCCTTAAAAACGTTGGAATATCCTACAAACGGCGTTGAATGCACTAGAAGCAACTCAAAAACACTAAAAAACTCTTAATAAGACTTATGCACTAGCAAAAACAGTAACTTTTTTTTAGAGATACTGATAATTTAAAGAACGATAGGGAGTTGATTTTTCTGTACCCGCCTGCAATAGACCTTATAGCCAAATATGGTACTCTTTTTAGGATTTGCTCATTTCTCGTTTTATCTTTTGTTGGTATAAATCCTTATAGTTTTTTATGTGGTTTTCAACTAAAAATTTTGTAAAAAATAATTTGCGCTGTTAAATTTTACTATAGTAAACAAAAAACTCTTTTTATTTTGTTCGTAAATAAAATTGTACATGTTTCAGATGGTTGAATTGACACTATGGTGTTAGAATCCACTTTCTATTTATGCGAAATAAAACAATGAGCAGAGACGCGGACCAACGGATGATAAGTATAGGAATAGTATGGGACAATTAATAAAAGCTTTTAGTATCATTTTAGTTTTATATATTATTAGGCGTATACGTCAATATATATAGGCAAAATTAGAACCCCACATTACAATATTGCAATATTTCATCTATAAAAACGGCAAACAAATCAGGGTATTATCTACAAAGGATTTTTATATGTTTTGCTTTATTGCATGAATCAGTTCAGATGTTAGATTGTGACTTTTTGTTAGTTAGCGTGCAAAAGATTAGAAGAACATTAAATAACATAAAAATATTATAAAAATATTTATTATATATTTTGTTATTAGTTTTTCATTAATAAAGAAAGTCACTATCAAAATATTATATTGAGTACAGTACTATATGATGGGTAAAAAGCAAACAAACAAAAGCATGAGCTTTTTTTAGAACTAACACGTGTAAAAAAATTTGCGTGTGTTATGCACATTTTGCAAAAAATAATAATATTTTATATTCCTCCTAGAACCCGAAAATATCTAAAAATACACATCTATAAAAATTTAAAAAAACCCAATTGTCTTAGGTTAACAAAATAAAAGGACTTCTTAACAATCCCCGGGGCAGTGGAAATCCTGGGTCGGGGTTAAGAAAAATACAGCTCATATATTGTGTAAATGGTGTAATTTCGCTTGCATAAACCTATAAAATTTTTTTTCTAGACGGAAAATGCCATCAAGAAACCAAATAATATTTACTGTCTATATAAAAAGGTTATTTAAAGTTATACTACCTACTAAAAAAAAATAAATTTATTTTATCGACTACCCAATTTTGTTACAACATGATATATCCAAACGAGTAATCGATCCGGACTATAATTAGGTCACATTTATACGATTTTATAAAGCACATCTAATTAATGTGTATCGGTGGCGTATCCAGAGGGGGGCCGAGGGGTTTAAACCCCCCTCCCTCATCGTAAAAAATAAAAGCTTGCCCTGTTGTAAGGGGTAAGATTTTATTTGGTAATTTTTTGTGAAAAAACTTTTCAGCCAATTTAAAAATGTTAAACAATACGTGCCAATATTTTTATAAGGTTTTTTTTGTTAGAATACGTTTTAAAATATTTTTTTTACAGAAACTATAGTTTTTGATTTGAGGATGTCAAGCAGTACGCATAAAAACTACAATACGGCAGATTTCTACGTTTATCGAGATAGAAGAAAAACTTAAAGCTACAGATGGACTTGCATCCATAATCTGACGCAATTTTTTGTTTATTAAAATAGTTAAAGCTTTATAATGTTGCTCAGAAAAAAAATATTAAACTTTTTTATGTTGCAATACAATAAACTATACCTAACAGTACATTTTAAACTACAATCTTGTATTTAACAGCGTTTGTAACTAATAATTTACACAAAGTATTTGCTGTTAGCTATAATCTATTAGTGTTTTTCAAAAAAAAAATATGCGCACGTGCAATTTTGTATACACCTTGCATTGTATATTAAGCATTTTTTTGCATATTGTAGAAACATGCGATAACCGTCTAAAAAATAAACGGTATATGATAGTATGCAATAAATATGCACGATAAAACAAACAGTCACAACAGCGCATTCTATACCTTTAACAAAATTGTATTCGAGCAATAAAAAAACTAGCTGAGTTTTAATACAATTATCTTGGCTCATACATTTACTAGTTAAGTATATGCCCGATATCTTTAAAAATAGCGTATTTTAGATTACATCTGACTTTACACGTGCTAGAACAAACGCAGCACATTCTAAGAAACACAGAGGATTTTTAGTTAGTCGTAGTAACAAAAGAGTTTTTAATCAGTCATAAAAATGCATATTACTGCACAAAATTTATTCAGCGCTTTAGATCTTTTATTTTTTATATTATATAACAAGAAAACATTCACAAATTAGGCGACAGTTTTTTTGTGGCTCATACAGACTAGGTTAACCAATCACAATATAACTATTTAAGACGCGTATTGTAGTTTTTACAACAAAAATACTTGAAATTGTACACAATAGTACAATCAAATCGGTGGCAATTTTCTATCTACAAGTTTTATACATAAGCAATGTTAAATTGGGCAGGTTAGTATTATTTTGCAGTTTTTTTTTAAAAAATCAGACAATAGAATACAAAGATTTTTACATCATATCATAAAAACGCACTTGTCGTTTTTGTGGTATGCAAAAAGCCAAAACCATTGCGTTAAGCAGTTGTGATACTATGTTTAGATAATACAGCATATATAAATACCTAAAAACAGTTTGTTTTCTTTTTTGTTGTAGTTGTGTTACACTTATTCAAACAAAAGCAGACAAATTTCATTGTAATGTTTTTTGAATATATGTTGTACGCTTTAACAGAGCTTTTATGTATCTAGAGGTTTGATTTGTACACGTAATAGTTGTGAAAATATAAAAAAAATAGTATTTACTTCTATTTTGCAGTGTTCATTACAGATCACAAGGAATGATAAATAGTTTTGTCTGCAGGTGCGTTAACACTAAGGACATATCTTACGGTGATTTTGTTGCCTTTTAAAATACAAAGTCAGTCGAAATATGCTGGCAACTAATGATTTTACCGCAAAAAGCGTTTTTTCTGCGGGGCATCGTCAATTAAAAATGTTTTGTTTTTATATACAGGTAACACATGATTTATCGGTTATAATGCCGTGTTTTGCCTTTTGAAGTCAATCAACAGGCAAAATGCAGACAAACAGTTCTGTTTGTTTTTTGGAGTGCACCGTCTTAATTTCTCTTTATTTATATTGTTTTACACATTTTGTAGCTTTCAGACTTTATATATAGTCAAATTTTTACAAGGCTTTTTTTGTATGTTAGTTGCTCTTAATTTTTCATTCTGCTTGTATGGTGTAATAATGCTTAAAATTAAGGTGCAAATCCAACATTGTATTATTGTAGATAATAGTTTAGTAATAATATTGTATGGATTTAACATAAAATAACACCGGTTTTTCTTTTGATTAAATTCATATATTTAGTCTTATAAAGATACGCATGTTACAAATAAGTAAAGTATAATGCCTAAGGCTCCTGTGCGCATTTTAAAATACAAAAAAATTATATTTTTTTGTATTATTGATCTTTGGTATTTTTATATGGCATTTTTTTGTATTTCATTATCAGTGCAGCTGAAATGATACGTTAAACGAAATTCTTTTAATTGTAACTATTATAAAAGCATCTTAAGGGCTTAACGCACCTAGTAAAAATGTAATATCATAATTTTAATGTAGAATTGGATGTTGGTGACATGTTTAAGTGCAATTTAGAACCTCTTGGTATTTATTTGACTATACAAAAAAACGTAAAACTAAATTTTAAATATTTGGCGTAAAAGCGAAATTGTATAGTTAAGCAGCATAGTTTGTAGTCGATATATAAAATTATGTCTACAGTATGTTGTATTTTGCATACCAAGCCTAAGCAAAAAATTACGGTTGAAAAAAACTAATAAATAGATTTGTAAAAATCGTATACGAGCATATTCAATTAATTTTGTTTATATGCATGTAATTTTTGTGTTGACTAAGTGCTGTATGACACAGCTTACGCAGTTTATATACCTTTTTTTTACAATAATTTAGACTAAAATTACTCTTTTCGTCGACTTTTGTTGTATGACATTGTCCGCTGCATTCATTTTATATAACAAAAAATGCAAAAAATTATATAAGTTTTTTTTTCGTCATCGGTTTTGCATTTCAATGTCAAAAAACGGAAAAAGCAACAACATATTGCTACGACCCTGCATTTTTTTAACATTTATTGCGCAAACGAGTGCATCGAGAGATCTTTTATTACAAAACCCTTTAAGTACAAATTCATGATGGCATATCAGCTTATAAATTGTATACGACTGCTTTGCACGCGGTCGATAGTGTCATTGTCTAAAAATATAAATATATTAATGCGCGTAAGAGGTGAAAAAAAAAACAAAAAAAAACCCCCAAAAAAAAATCAGAAGTAAAAATCCTAAAAAAAATATACATCAACTTTGTTGTTCCTTTATTTTTTTATGCTTTTTACATTTAAAGTTTTGAGATTTGGATTTCTAAACAAAAAAAAATACATAAACCCCCCCCCCCGTAAAAAAATCCTGAATACGCCACTGATGTGTATGTCATTGACATATCCATAAGAAAAGTAAACAACTTTAAAATGTTTGGTCATGGACACAATACACTTTTTATATATTTGTAGTTATATTCTATTTCTGATCCGCTCTTGAATCTTTTCTATATATTATTTTACCTAATGTTTTTTCATGCATAAATAATATTGGTTATACTGAATTTGCATTTAAAAGATAAGGTATAGAAAATAAATTCAATTCAACACAAATAGTAAAAACCAAGCCGCAATGTAATCAAAATGCAAAGTCAATACCATAAGTACAATCTGGTAGAATAACGGCAATAAAACCACTGTAAAATTTACCCGAATCATATCTTATTATATTATGTTTTTTTTTTTTTTCGTTGTAATATATATTTAATGTAAAGATTGGAATATATGTTAACTTCAAGGCAAAATATTTTTCGACAAAATTACCCCAGCAAAACGGCCGCAAAATATTTTTAAGTAACAGTTTATTCTTAAAAGCCCTTGCATGATAAGCCGAACAATTAGTTTTTAGACAGGTTTTATTGCAAAATTTGTCCTGTCCTGTCTGTTTTATATTCGACATTTGAAAAAACCAAAAGTATTTTTCGTATTGATAAAAGTCCAATAAAAAAACGGGTATAAAAATATTTTTATTTTTTACAATTGACTGTTCAGGGTGGTATTTGTATGTTTTTATAAATTATAGTCAGTCTATGGTCAGCAAACTATTTTTAGTACTTCCAAAATCGCAATACGTAAGATAAATTTTACGACTATATGCATATTTTTTACCTTGTTTTATTTATTCTTAGCTTTTACGACAAAATTACCAAACAGCCTTGACCACTTATGCTGGTTTTTCATCATGAAACCTACAGAGAAGAATTTCAGATTTGGTAGGTATGTAATATAATAATGTCATATAAAAAACTACTGTTATTACAATGAACTCGTTATGCACAGAAAATCAGTATTCGAGCATTGATATTGTAGTAAATTCTACTTTTAACTGGTTTTTAAAGTGTTTCTTTACAACGTAATAAATACGTAATAATCATATAAGCTTTTATAGTCTGTTTGATATACTTGGGCATGCTAACAATTATAAAAGTGAATAAAGTTGTTACTTAAACATTTAAGCACTTTCAAATTTAAGAAATAAGCAAAATAGCCATAAATTGCAAAAAAAGACATTTATATATAAAGCAGCAATAAAAACTCACGATTAACCTATGTAATGAGTAATGTTATATGTTCACGAACATTTGTCAGACAAAATTGGCATGTTTTATATCAGTGGCGTAACCAGGGGGCGAGACGAGGCACGGCGGAATAGGCCTTTACTTAGAAAAAAAGTGTAGCCTGTGTAAAAGGGGGGAGAGGGGTTTAGAACGTCAAAACCAGACTCTTGATATAAATTTTATTTATTTTCTAAATATTAATATTTTTCCTGTAGAATTTTTTTTGCTAGTTATATTGTATCACTATATTATTATTTTTTTTGTAGTATATTACAATTGTTTACAAACCCACAATGAATAACAATGCTAATGTTGACACTAGTTATGAGATGTAAAAAAAGCAGCCATTAATGTAAATCCGGGATTGAAAAATGCAATTTAAGATTATATAGATTATAAAACTTTAGTTTTTCAACTTAAAAAAAACATCACGAAAAAAAATTTATTTGGCAAAAAACAGAAAATGGCAACAGTTACACTCGTAGATCAACCGCTTTTCCGTATAGTACTAAACAGGAAAACAAATTTTTTAATGGTTGACTGTCTTATAGTATCCTTGTCTCCATTTTACTTTTTATGAAAATAAAAAATATATATATACAAATCTTGAACCCCATGATGCACTGCTTTACAAAGATATATACCGTTGCTACATGATTTATAAAAGAAAAATGTTAAAGATCAATATTCCTAAAATTTTTTTGTAAATTTTTGACAGTCGGAGCCCCAGGACTAGACAATTTACAGCATTATTTATACGACAATTTACGTAACTAAGAACGATTTTGACATGGCTACATTTGACAATGCATGTGATTTGCAAACCCGACTCGCATAAGCAATTTATTTGAAAGCGCTTATATCGTATGAATAAAACATTTAAGACATAAAATGTGTAATTTGTGTAAATTCTTATGTGTTTAAAAGAAATATCATAATCAAAACAGGTATAAAAATGATCGGCTGTAAAGGTCATCAATTGTATTCAACTTTTAATAGATTTATATCTGATAATAACTATCAAAGCTAAAGTTGTCAATAAAAAAACTTGATGATAAGATACCGAACTTAAATATGTGCAACGAATCTAGAAAAACGAAACAGAAACATTTCGAGGAGTGTTTTATATTACTAGATAGAGGTTATTGTATTTAATTGTGAAAAGATGTATTAAAATTTTTACCAAACTTCAAATCTAATGACGATTCCAATTAAAATTCATGTGTGGTGACCTACAATGAAATACAAGCCGAACATTTTGCACTTATTTTAGAGGTTAGTAAATCAGAATCAAAAAGCTTCAATTTGAAATTTGCTTTTTCAATTTAGAAAAAGACTATTACCTTAAAACAATGAAAACATATCTAGGGATGATTGCTGTTCTATGCCTTATGCAAAAATCATCTTGAACAAAAATTTTGAGGCAGGATTCGGTAAAATTTTTTAGGGGATAGGATTTACTTTTAAAAAAAGAGAGTGAAATTTTTTTTCAGTATGAAAGCTGCAGGTGAAGCAGTGTCAGCTTGACTTAAAAAAAGAAGTAAACTAAATGAGTGTGTGTAAAATGAAAGCGAATTCAAAATAAAAACCATAATTATTTACAATATATAAAATTTTAATAATAAACCCAACGAGTAAAACATGTAAGTGGTTTTGTAACACAGAAAAAAAATTTGTTGATGATAAAATAATAACATGTTAAATAATAACGTTGAAATATTTTTTTTTTTGTAAAAGGCAATTGGAAACTATGAAGTTATAATACATTTAAAGTTCAATACAATCTAGAAAATTAGAAATAATAATCGAAAATAAAAAATAATAATAAAATAATAAAGTTAAGTTTAGTTTTTTTATTATTTTATACTTAGCCTGTTTGTTTTTTTTGTATATTATATGCAATATATTAAAATATATTCAATATATTTTACAAATATATTTAACAATTAAATATACCTATTTATAAAAAATTTTAAATGACAAAAAAACAACAAAAGATATACCAGAATCTACGTAAAACATACAAAATTAATATTTTTATTAAAAGTCTATTTTCAAATTTTTTTAAAATTTGTTACAAAAAGACTAAAATATTTTTTTTTTTAAACAATAATTTTTTTTTCCCCCTCCCCCACTTATAAAATTCCTGGCTACGCCACTGTTGTCTAGTACGATTTATTTACTTTTTACTAAACGAGTATCGAACCGCGCAATTTTAAATATTTCGTTACATACTCATAAGTAATTCAGTATTATCATTGGAAATATAAATACAAAAACATTTATCGTAACTTTTACCAAAGTCTGTTGTTGCTGATTTTTTTTTCTTTTTGCTTGTTAAACAAGCTTAAAATAGCTTAGTAGCTACAACGATATTTCACATAGGTTTGTCTTGTAAAAATACGATAAAAACTTTTCTGTTGTTTGTAATTTGCAACTGTCTTATTATGTTTAGGTAGTTCTGAAAACACAATTCATAACTCTACTTCTTTTTTTTTTGTCAAAAAGATGTTAGATGCTTTGTTTTGTTCGTGCTATAGATTACAAACTCAATTATTATTTATCCTTTTTATTATGTGAAAAATAATTAAAATCTGATTTTTAAACTCGCAAATACATGTTTCTTATCTTAAGTACTAGTAAAAAGAATATGCATTTACATAATATGCAAGTTGCACGATTTTTAATTAATGGCGTATCTAAGAAAAACAATTTTTTTAACAAAAAAATTTTTCTTAAAACTTGTGTTTGAACTTCTTAAAAAGTGGCCAAAAAAAAAGTTGCGGAGAGTTAAAACAAAAAATTATAAATAAAAATGTATCACATATGAAATTATTTGATACAAATATCTATGTTTCTTGTATGCTTAGATGTAAGTACAAAGCTTTTCAATTGCACAAATATAGACTTAGTAAGTATTTTTTGGGAGGTTTGCCCTGTTTCTAAAAAGTATTAACAATAAATAAAAAAACACTAATATTGTGCATTTTATACATTTAATCATTCCTGATACAAATTTGCATATGCAAAGGCGTTTTTTGCGCAACAAAATATAGCTTAACTATACAAATTTGTGTAAAATATAACTTACATAGTACAAAGTTGCCTTTAAAAAAATATATGTCCGACTGATTTGTAAATTGTCGTAACTGTAGTAACCACGGCGCTATTTTTGTATGCCTATATCTAGAAAACTAAATTGAAACCATTAGAAAAAGTTTATATAATAAATATGACATAAGCCAATTAAAATATTTGTTTATATTAGCGGCGTTTTTCTTTAAGCTTAAAAACAAACATACTCGGTATAAAAAACGTTTTTTGCTATTTAATGACAAAACACAAAACGTTGATTTTACAATTATACATATTGTGTCATTATAGCATTGATATATGAATTTTTTTAAATAAAATTGAAATTGAGTTTTAAAAATGCGGAATCGTTTTCCTGCAAATATAAACATCAATTAAAATACAATACACATTTGTTAAGACGTATGTGTACTGTTTTTTAAACGATCATGTCATAAAAATAAAAGAAATTATGTTTGTAAGTTAACACCTTACAGAACAGTCTTACATAATGTCACATGCAAAATCAAAGTAAATATTTACACTAAAATCAATCACCAACGAATGCAATATTTGTATAAGCTTTTTTGTTTTTTTAAGTGCGCACTTAAAATAACAAGCTTACCTTTTTTGCGATATTCGCATATTTCATAAATCAAAAAAACAACAGCATGTTGTATAATATATGTACAAGGTGCAAAAATTGCAATGTGTTTTGTTAAATTTATTTTAAATGATACAAGACAATTAGCAAACGTTCGTGCTTGAATTAAAATTGATCTGGTTCTATATTCTTGCGTTACAAAAGAATAGATGATAACCGCGTAATCTACACAGTTCAGCTTTAAAGAGTTGGCTTTTTAAAATTATATCGTAATTAAATATGAGCAACAATATACGTTATTTTTTAGTATCGTAACACGTTTTTTTTTTGCAAGTTTTTTTTAAAACTCTATAAAATGTAATAACAACCCAAAATAAAAATAACGCATGCCAATTACTTTTTATATAGTTTACTGTTATCGCCATAAACACTTCTTTTTACTAATGGATGCTGAAAAATTAGACATACCACTTTTAAAGATCAATCTGGATATAAAAAAATAGAAATTCAACATATATATGCATTAAAAAACAGATGCAAAGTGCACACACAAATATTATCCGTAGTACCATATACTTATCTTTTTTTCTAATTTTTTTTATACTGAGCTAAAGCATTTATAAAAAACACCGAAAAACTTTTTTTGTAAATTATAATGTATCGAACCAGTGCTGATATATATGTTTTCACTTTTTATTGCGTATGATTACAGCTTTTTAATCCCAGAAAAGTATTTTGGCATGCTGAACTGCCGCAAAAGTAAACATATTTAGCACAGATAACACAAAGTCATTTTATCATATAATTCAAAAATAGTTTAGCTAGGTATGCTTTTGCGTTGTATTTGTATGCCAAACATCAGGTTTCTAAAACTTGAATATAGGCAAAAAAAAATGTAATTGCAATCGATTCCTGCCTAAAAATGTGAATAATGCGGCTGGTTGCGGCAATATAAAAAAACCGAATTAAGATTCTTAATACGTTTCATAAATAAATAGGCTTCTTTAATATAGATGAGTTAAAAAAATGTTAACGTACAGAAAGTACATACATAACAAAATATTATACGGCATTGACGTACCATAGGTGTTGTTTAATATATTTATGCGTGTTTATATTTTGATCATGTTTTGTTTTCGCAAAAAACGTAATAAATGATGAAGGTAAAGCTGCTTATCGTATTTAATGCAGTTTTGAAATACCTACTGCATGAGCATTTAGGTTCTTTATTTTTTATATTTTATTTTTCACTTACATCTTGGGTCATCCTAGATTTGTCTTTAATAACTTTAAAAAAATTTTAACTATTATTTAGGTGAAATGTGGTAAGTAATTTTGTGCATTCGAAATTAATAGATACTTTAGATTGTCTTCGTGCTAAAAGTGTACGGGTCATGCATTAGCGTATGTGTAGTGCTATATATCATGCAAGTTTTTTTTTCATACTTTCGGATTAAGCTCTTACAGTTGGTGTTATTCGCATATAGCATGACGTGTTTTTGATGCGTTTATTCTGTGCGAAATAGTTGTTTGCTATGTTATAAAATTAGAAATTGTCCAAATTAAACTTTTTAATTTAGAGTGTAACATATACAATTAGTACTTACAATTTCTGTATGTTTTAAAACTTTAAATTACGGGTGAAATATATTTCTCGGCTTTAAAAACGAGTTTACCGTTAAAAACATTGGTCAACTTGTTCCCAAGAACCAAATTAATCATACAAAAATCCTTTTACGGCTTGCCTTGTTTTCTAAAAAAAATTTTAAAAGTGCGAAACATTTTTAATTGCCACAACCAGTTGTATAAATCACAAAAATACGCAAACCGGCGTCTAAAAGTATATTTGTATATGTTACAGTATGCAACGCACTTATTAAAAAGATACCTAGTGTTTTTTTTTTTCGCAAATACAAACGGGTTAAGTCTGATCTGTTTTCTAGACCTATGTATGTGCGCTTAACATATTCTGTGTATACTGTTTGAAAAATATGACATGTTTATGCGTGTAAAGACACAATATATTTTATGCCTTTTGTAAAAAGTACTGAATAACCAAAAGAAGAGTCTGTCACACTTTGCTTTTGTTATATTTATTGTTGTCTTGCAATGTTGCACACATGTGAAGTCATGTTTTTCTGTGTATAAATAATTCTATCTACCGCAGCAGCGTTTATATGTATTTGTAACATGAATTGTTAGCTGTGAAAACCAAACAACCTCAAAAATTTGTTTTCTGCTGTTTTTTTTTGCAAGATAGAAAATCTCGTTATTTACAAAAACAGATTGCTGCGTTATTGTATAGGAACTGATCAATAAAGAAAAACATATTTTATGGCAAGTATTTTTATGATAGTAGGTATTCAAAGGTAAACGTTCGCAAGCATATTGCAGCTCGTTGATCACGACATAACTACTAAAAAACTTATTCTTATGACAGTTGTTCATATTTTCAAGAACGAAACCGTTGCATTTCCTTTTTTAAAAATATATTTTTTTTAGTTCATTATATCTTTTGTTTGGTATAATTTCACAGTAGCAGTGGCGTACCCAGGAATTTTTGCGCTTGGAGCTAGTCAGTGTGTTTAACAAAGTTGGGCTTTAAAACCTTGTTATTCGATGTTTTAACAATTATAATTTTTTTTTTTTGAAATTTATATCTATAATTTTTTTTTCGGTTTTTAAAATAAAAAAAAT
>JAQFYM010005660.1:0-12883 GCA_034694785.1 Agrenia bidenticulata
CTACTTTTTTCTTATGTTCGACTAAAAAAATGTAGTACTGTTAATCCTTTTATTTGCCTTTCAAGCATAAATGCTTATTAAATACCAATTTTTTCTTCTTTCTTGTATCTATCTACAATTCCCGTCTATGTTTATCGCACTGTTGAAAGCATTGTTTTTTTTCTTTCCCATAAAATAAGCCAGCTCTATCTATACAACAAAAAAAGTCCTCGGGCAAATAAAATTATAAAAAAAAAAATGGCATATGAGCACTTCAGCATGATCTGTTTTCGTGTTGTGTGCCTAGTTCAAAATTTACACTGTGCCGTTGCTTGCATAGATATACCAAGTATAAAGAGGTTGCAAAAGAACCCCCTTTTATCGGTTTAAATATTTGAAACCTACACATTGATTTGCTTTTTGCTCTTGTTTCATCATGTCGTAACCATTATCTAAAAACAAGGAAAAATCAAAAAACCAAATGCATAAATTATTAGTGTAATTGACGTAAATAGCTCTGGTTGTATAAAACAAAATCTACAAATAAATACATCGTATTGATTTTTGGGGACGTACCGTGTTGCTTAAACTACTTGTAATTGCGTTTTTTGATTAAATTGTGTTTTTTGTTTTTAAAAAAAAATAATACATGAAACCTTTTGTATATTCTATAGGCGACAGCAACTTAGATTGCAAAAGGTATGCATCTTATCTTGTCAATAATCTCGTATTCTGTAAACTCTTAGTAGACTGTTACTGAAAAAATAATATATTTATGTTTTTTTAATCGGTGCATAAGTAGATTTATATTAGTATTTACGATTTACACAATTTTTTTATCTAAACAAAAAACTTAATTCCATTTATTTTTTTATTATAGAAAAAACGTGAAAACAAGAAAAACTGGCATAAAAACACAAATCGTCATAAAATTATATTTATTTAGTTAGCATCTGGTTTTAAAGTGTAAATTCGCATATCTGTAATGATGTTTATATATTTAAATTTCTATATATTTTACAGGAACACGTATATCAGAACAGTGTAAAGAAACTATGTAATATTTCCCTACACGGATTAAAAGGCATATAACAACATGCTCGTAATATACAAGCTAAACTTTGTTTAAAAATAAATAAAAAAACGTAAGCAACGTGTTGGATATATTTGAGGCAGTCGATGTAACCAAGCCCTTTAATTGCAGATAAACGAAACAATAAAAATGTGCATAAGAATTAAGACATGTTGCCGATAGAGATTTTGATAAGATTGGCGTATTTTACAAATTTAAGATGTAAAAAACATATTAGTTTGAGCGGAGCTACAAAGAAAAAAAACATAATGTAAACAGCAATAAAAATAACTACCGAATGCCATAAATTAACAATTAAAATATAAGAATCGGCTAAAATTCGTGTTTAAAAATACATATCATGCAAAAAAAATACGACACAAGGTGGTAAGATTTTTACGTAATTGTACGAGTTTTAAGGGGTAAAAAATTGCGTGTGATAGTTAATATACAAAAAAGATAGATATATAGAAAAATATAGCGTTTTCTATTCATTTTAGAGCTACAGTGAGTCATGATATAGATGAAAACGTTTATTTTTTTATAATATATTAATTAATATAAAATATAAGATGAATTTATATTCGATAATAAAAAAATTTTTCACATACAAAAAACCGGGCAAAATTTATGGCTACGGTATTTTGTGTAATTAAACAATTTGTTAAAAAAGTTTTATTACTTTTACCTTGATAAAGTGTGTTCATGTTTAGTAATTTTTTAATTAGTAACTGCAAGCAGTAAAAAAAAAGTAAGCTTTTTTTCGGGTATATCGGTAAAACAATGTCATATACAAGTCGACTTGCAATGCAAGAACAGACTGTTTAATAGTGCATATTTTTAGATATAATGTTTTTTATAACTACTATTAGCTTTAAGATTTCTTTTTCATGTAATAATATATACGACTTTTAACAAGTATTATTTCTTATGAGTTCGTTTTTTTGTTATGCGTTTTTGTAAGGTTTTATTGTCTTTTTTTTAAGCACTGAATGTATAGAATGTACTTCTGGTGACCTAAATCAGTATCCAGACAAATTTAGTAACTGGTAAGTGCTTATATGTGTTGTATTTACGTTAAGGGATTATAACACTAGTTTTTTGCAAAAAAGTTTTTTTTTTTAAATGTAAACTAACTATTTGTATTTTCTTATTTTTTACTACAGATTTTATCATAAATATTTTTTTAATTATTCTTTCTTATTGAATTTTACCCCAAATATAAACACACAGAATAAAATCGTAAACAAAAAGGTTACCAATAATATGTTTTCTTCGATTTTAATAAAAAAAACAGAAATGTCGTTTTACTCCTGAAATCACTACAGATATACACAACCAAGACACAAGTATTAATCCGTTGAAATAGGTAAGAAATCAAATTGTATGCAGAAAAAAAGGTGATAGTGCTATTGCAGTATAACCGTACAGGTTTTACTAAAAAAAATAGCCGCAAAACTATGAAACGTAAATTACAAAAACTTGGAAGTGAAGAACTCGATTTAAAAAACAGGATGTATCAATAAAATCTCAAGTACGATAAAACTTTGTTACTGCTGTAGTTTTAGATGTTTAACAAGTTTCTTATTTTATAAACGACTCTATACAAGAAAAAAGTAGCGAAATGAACCCACCTTTGTTAGTTTGTTACCATATCTATATACAAATAAAATAAGAACAGTAAGATATTTAAAATATAACATTTTATCCTTTTTTTTAATATATTTTGAGTGTAAAAAACCAGCAAACCAAAGTAGATGTTTTTTGGCTATGCAGGAGGCAGAACTTAAAAATCAGTTTTTGTCATAAATGACGGCGTATGGCCACGTAAAAAATATGTTGAAATATATTCTAAGACGGCAAAAAAAATATACACGATAAAAAATTATATAAATTTTGTTTTAAGTAGTCATGTTACAGCTTCATTTTAATAATTTATACAAAAAATTGCATAAAAATGATTTTTATATTTGTATTTGTATACAATATATATAACAGAGTACGTAAATAAAAAAAAAAAAAAACTTAAATATTATTTTTTTATTACTTTCATTTTTTTATCAAAAAAAAAAGGCTCTCACAACAAAATTAAATCTAGAAAAAGAAACTTTTAAATCAAAATGCAACCGTAAACAACAAACCAATTTTTTTGTTAAAACAATAAAAATACTGTTTTAATTTTGGCTATTTGTTTTACGAATAGCGTATAAGGAACACAGTTTTTTTATTGTAAAGTTGGTAAATACAAAGTTTAACTTATTTTGATATTCTGTAAGCCACCATCTTCTAGGAAATGATTTTTTTTGTTCTTAGCGATTTTTTTATAGTCAGTAAACGAGAGTTATAATATATACGCAGAAATAATATGCTTAAGTAGTAAAGAGTACCAACATTTTGTATGTTCCATATACACAAATTTAAGAGTAATTGTTCTTAAAAAGCTTTTCCTACGGTAATATTATGGTCGCGTTTAGTTTAATATTTTTTTGTAGTACATTTGTCTATGCATTATTGACAAACTTGCTGGAGTTGTCCTGTATATGCAAAATAATGTGGTATCTTTACATTTGTCATCTTTATAATTAAATAAATTTTCTTTATGTTTTAAAGTGTAAAGCTGCTGTAATTTTTTTTTCCCGCGATTTGAGATAATGCTATAAAAAAAAATTGTGGCAGTGCGATAAAATTCGTTATTCTTTGCATTGCTGTATACTGTAAGAAATGCTATTTAAAATTATAAAATTGATTCATGTACATTTTCATTGCCATGGTTTACGCACTAAAAGTATTCTTATGTAAATTTTACATGCAAAGACAAAAAATAAATCCTCGTCTATGCAGCTTTTTAGTGGTTTTTATACCATTTGTAATTATATTCGTAGAATCGTGTGTCTGAATATTCATTAGAATATTATATTTTATTGCTGAAGGTTCTTGTTAGCTGTGTACAGAAACATTGTCAATTTTCATCTAGGGATAAAAAAATAATATTTTTTATACTGTGGAGTATTTTAAAAATAATAAAAAATTGCCTAAAGGAATTTTAAAACTAACCCCGCTCTTGGTGAGGCAGTTTAGATTTATAAAGTTCTATATAAAACTTATATAATTAAAAACACGATTAATGATTATACAGACGCGTTTTTTTAAATTTTTATTGTTTTTGACACGACATAAGAATATATCTGTATTTGTAAACGATGTATTTAGTTTATGTACAAACTAGCTCTTAATAAAAACATACCAAAGCATATCAATACGATTCGATACAACTTTTAGTTAATTTTTGGATATTAGTAGGCCGTATACAACAAGAATCATATAATTACCAGACAAAAAGTATAAAAATATTTGCTTGCGTAACTTAGTACAAAACTGTTAAATCTTCAATATGCAAATAGTGGCTATTAATAAACTAAAAAACGTACATGTAAACTCGTTTATAATTCTGTGGTTTTTGTATTATCCATTTTGTAAAAAAAATCGAAATTGTTTTTACCATATACTATATTTTTTTTTTTGAAACTGTAGTTTTAAAAGCTTAAATGCTTGTTTATATATGCAAATGCATATAATATAAAAAGCTGCAGTTCTAATGCACACAGATAACAGGTGTTTTTTTTGACACTGTATTTTTCTTTAGAGACTTTTTCCTGGGAAATACTCCTTCAACGATATCACTAAAAAACGTCTTACAAAGAAGAAGAAATCTGAATCTTACGTCAAATCGACTTTTTTTTTTAAATCTTATCTTTTACGTTTATATGTATTTATATATTTTCGTCGTATCTAAAGCGCAATATTTGGTGTACAGATGCGTCGTTATCTAAACTTTTGTTGACAAGCATTTTTCTTGTATACATGGACTGTATTTTCTTGCCTATATATTTTGCAATCAAAGAATTTGAGTATTTTGTTCTTTTATTCCAGGCTTGTTATGTGTACGTCATATTTTACGAGCCTCAATTAGGCTTGAGTAATGAGCTGGCGACCAAATAAATTTTATTAACTTATTTGCATATTTTTGGCATAAATGCATATTTTGTTCTTTTAATGCATATTTTATACGCTTATTTTTTTCCTTATATGACGATAATTTTTAAACTGTCTTTGTAAAAACCTAGCCATGATGTTCAAAATTATTCAGATGAATTGCAATTTGGATTTTTTTAAGCACTCCTACATTTGACGCCCCCACAAAAAATCTCAAAACCACTAGAAATAAAATAATAAGAGTGCCTTGTGGATGGATGAAAAACAAATAAAATATACATAATAATAGACAAAATGATTATACTTTATAATATCATATCAAATATGATAAAAAAAAATAAAATGCAAACTTCCATTTTTAAATTTAGTATTTTTTTTGTAAAAATTACAGTAAAATATAAGATATACTTTGTTCCTTTAATTCAATAAATTATAGTGACAAAATGGTAACTTGTTTCATGTTTAGTATTTTCTTTTTAAAATAATCTTATCTATTATTATTTGAATTTTTTCTTCTTCTACGAGTTTCTGTATTTTATTTTTAGTGGTTTTGAAATCGCCTTCGAGGCGTCAATTGTAGTTATACTTATTTATAATATTTTAATTGTATTTTGACGTTATAAACAACTAATTATAGTAATAAAATGGTATTGCATATTATGCATATTTATTGTTATAAATGCACCTTTTGCATTTTTTTGCATTTATGGTTGACCCTTATTATGACTAACTTCTATGCGTTCAGATGTTTTTATACCGGTTTTTTTAGAAAGCGCAGTTAACAATTGCATATGCAAACTAAGTTTTATTTTTTGCCTATGCAAAAATGCTTATCCTATTTTTTTTATTACGCAAAAAATTGCTTATGCTATTTTTTACATAAGCAAAAAGTGGAACATGCCCTTAAAACAGTCAGTTTTGCCATGTGCTCAACAAATCGGGTTGTTTTATTTCTACATGATTTAAACTTAAAACTAACTATCTCTTGCAGTTTAACGAATAATTGATAACATTCTTGCTTTTGTGCTGTAAAAATACCGCTCCCATATATTTCAATGTTATGTGCAAGCCTATTTATATACGATTTTTACCGATACTACCCGGTAATAGTTAAATCGGAATGTTGGCAAATTTTCCAGTGTTATTTACGTTAAATACGAAAACAAACTTATAAGTACGAAAAAAACTATCTAACAATAACGAATTTTGTATAGATGTGCAAGCAATGCGTTATATAAATTGAAATCTGTTTTTTTTTGGGAAGATATTAATCGCATAAAAATGATACGGGGTGGCAAGGAAGAGTAATTGTGTAAAAAGAGGCTAAAACCTTTTATACTCAGCTTAAAAACTAAGAAAAAGACCTTTCCTAATATAAAGTTGAATCCCCCTAGAAAAGCATCAAACGTAGAGTATTTTACATCAAGCATAATCACAGAAAAAAACCTAAAAAGTAATGTTGGGGGCGGAAATACTCATGTTTTTTTATTATATTTTAATACCAAAATAAATTTCAATTACTTTTTAAGTTGCTTTAATATATGAAAAGATATTGTTAAACATTAAATTGTGATTGTTTTCTTGTACAGCAACAACAAAAAAAAAGTTGAAGTTAACAACAAATGTAAGAACGTGTCGCCTTACGTTGTAAAACTGTTTTTGAAGAAACTGTTTCTTTCTAAAAACATGTTGTGTCTTGTTTAAAAACTAAAACAGTTTTTGATCATAAAAGTATTAAAAACAAGAAAATAAATTAAATATTTTTTTTTTTTTTTTGCAATTTATATATTTAATGTTGGAACTAAAACCTAAATTACTATAAATTGTTATTTATTAACTGTTTATCCATCTATATAAAAAATATTCTCATGCAAAAAAAAAAACAGCCTCAGTAACATAAAACCCTTTGCATATGAACAAGCTTTCTTAAGAATTGTTTTGAAAAGACTTTTCTTTTCCAAAAACTTTACAATCATGTCAACCTTTTTTTTATAGATTCGTGACTTCGTATTTCGACTGGCTTGTTGTTTTTAAAACTTTTTCGTTTGACAAGATCAGTTACGTTAAGACGCACGATGCATATGCAACTATTTAAAAATGATTACTCATTGCAAAAAGCCTAGCATATAAATTCTTGCTGCATAGGAATGTGGTTCAAGTATTTCGAGTACTACATGTTTTATAAAAATGTTTCTTCTTTAGATCAAGAAATTAAAAAAATATCCATTATACATGTTTTTTTATTTGTATTGAATTTGTTTCTTTTATATCCCTTTTAGCTGTAAAATGGTCTAATTACCTTCGATTTTTAGTATCCGAATTCTACTTTGTTCCTGCTTTATCATAGTGTTTCTTCACGATATATAGACGTACATGTTTTAACTTTTTAACCACTCTAATTTCTCTTTTATATATAAGGTGTTTTTTAATTAAGAAACGTGTAGAAGGGGGTTTTTTACTTTTTTTTACATTTTAGGCGCGGCAATCTAAAAACAGTTTTTTGGCAAAAACTGTTTATATGGAAAAAACAGTTTTTTGGCAAAACCAAACTTTCTTGTGTTTTTGCGACAAACTGTATAATTTTTTTAAAACAGTTTTGACTAAAAAAAGTTTTAAAACAAAATCAGACACGCCCTAAATTTTTTTATGTAAAGCTTTTTTTATTTTTTCCACTTTATTTTATCTGTAGTTTTACTATGTTGTAATTAGCTTAAAACACTAAAGCTAACGGGCTTTTGATATTTAAAATGACATACTTTTAGAAAAAAAACTCTTAAAGCTAATTATATATAGCAGGAGTGCTCAAAAATGGGTAATATAAATTTAAATGCCTAAAAACTTATTGAAAAATATATATTTACAACTTTTCATGCAGCTAGTATATCTTTTTATTATGGCTACAATATTTTGTTATTAAAATTTTTATTATTATCGTTTCTTGTAGACTTTTATGCCACTTTATTTTTATGTTACCATTTTTGTGCACCCCTGATATATAGATATAAATTTTTTCTAGAATTCTGACTCTAAAATGATATCGTATAGCCAAATGATTCTTAACAGTATTAAAATTTTTTTGGGGTACAATCACGGTAGGCATGTTAATTATTGGATTGTATGAACTGTTTAATAACACACATACCGGTCTCAAATGTAGCTTAACGCAAGAAAATTATACGCAAGCGAAGCTAGAAGCGGGCATCTGTATTATAGACAGGCCCGGGCTGCCGGTTGCGACAGTCCCGTTAACCGTTACTCGGATGTTACAGGGCCCTTGAGCGTATAGGCAGAAATCAAAGCCTGTAAAAAAAGAAGGCATGATAGGGGTGAATCTCCGGGTCGCTGACAATATTAAAACGGGTTACACAGCCAGTATATACCGTATGGCGTACACCAGGGCTTCCGAATATTGTATGGCCATATTGTGGCCCGTGACAAAATATTTGTCCCCATAATGGCCATATATGGAAAGAAAAACCCGCATACTTTGTCATATAAGCTGCATTTGCATACTATTAATACACCAGTCGTATCTTTATGCAGCGTTTTTTTCTCTAGGATTGTTTTTAAAATGCGTCACATATCTCACGGAGCTTTGCGTTTTTGAAATTTGAAAAAAAAGAAAAAAATAGAGAAAAAAGGAAAAAATAATGATAAGATATAAGATATGGCTTTAATTTATAAAATATTTGCAGGAAATTTATAAATTTTTTATAAAAAATGTGAAGACTCTTTTTATTGTACAAATATAGAATCATATCTGAATCAATGCAAAATAAGTATTAGAAAAAAAGCTACATTTTTTACTTTGCTGTTGTGTGACTATACAATGCAATTTACAAAATTTAAAGCCCGAATTTACGAAAACAAGTATAAAGATAAATATTACAATATACAAAAAGATTGCAAAATAAAACGCAAAGTAAAAATGAAATCTTAGGCTACTATTATTTTTAGGTTAATTACTTTAAAAACTGTTACGCAATGTTTCGCAATGTCTTTTTAATTTATACTTAATTCCAAAACTGATGCAGCAAAATATTAGAAAAAAAATATTTTTCAATACGTTTGCTTCTAAATCCTATTTCAACTTTATAATATTTTGTAAATAGTAAAAATACATGCAATAGCCTTTGTAATATCCTGACTAAATTGGTGTATTACATAGATGTATTTAATCACGAAAGAAATGTGTTTTACACTGTTTACTTGTTTTATTTGTAAAATTGCGGCATAAATGCATTTATTGTATATACAATAATAATTACGATCCGAAATAGTTTGGATTGAGCAAAAGCGTATATCTTTATAACGTTTTATACACGAAAAAGGAAGCAAGAACCCCTTCAGTATCTTATGTTAGAAATATGTACAAAAAAATATTTAAGTGGTATAATGTGTAAAGTCAATTCCCACATATATGGCATATATTATATAACCATATATGGGTATGGCTATAAATATTTCTTAGGCCCTGGTGTAGACTGTAAAAATGGCTTTAGTTTTTGTGTAATCGTAGATACTATATTTAGTTTTAACGTTTAAAATATAGATAGCATCTATTTATAGCTTTTAAATATAATTTTAATGCTACTTGTTCGTAAATAACCTATACAAAAAAATCCTTATTTACGGGAACTACGAAAATTTTGATGATTTCGTCGTAAACAAATAGGCCTGATTATGTGCGATCTTTAGTGTACGTATATTTTTATTTGTAAAAGAAATACGAGACATTACAATTTTAGATTTTACATTATGAATGGATTTGTCTTTTGAACTAAGAACAGCTTTATATGCAAATAAATGCAAATACATCTTTTTAAAAAATTTGAATACGTAAAAAAGCAAAATAAATTTTTAAAAAAAGCATTGACTTTTACGGTTAACTTTTATCCGAGAAAAATAAAATTTATCTTACAACTATATATATGCAAGATTGCATTTTAATGACCATTATTTTTAGTACAAAAAATTTGTTCTAATTGTCATATTCGGTCATATTTTATTTTTTTTGTGCCGAAATATGTCATATTACCTGTCATATTTGGATTGATGAAGTCGTAAGTAATAAAAAATAAAAGAAATAAATATAAATATAAGAAAAGTGTAAATAAAAAAAAAAATATTGCTTAAAAGTAAAAGTATTTTTCCTAACAACATCTTGTAGTTGTTTACAATCTCTTATAAGATACGACTTTACATATGCGAATCAAAAATCTCACAAGCGATTTATGAGCCTGTATTTTACTAAACCTATTGCGTACCACACGCTTTCTCTTCGCTGAGTATGGGCACAAGTTTTTAAATGTACTTGTTTCGCTTATATTTTACGCACTTATTCCCGCGTTTGATTTTTACGAGCCTCCATACGGAGCTCACTCTTTACATTTTATAATGGAACAACCTCGACAAGCTTTAACGATTACTAGTATACGAATCACGTGCTTTTCGCATAATAACCGTAATCATCCAGAGTTTTTTATATACGTCACGCACAAATCAACTACTGGGGTCCGCACACCTTTTCTTTATATTTTTTTACCGTTTCTGTTTGCTCTTTTTTTGATTCTTTCGAGTAATTCCTAAAAAAAAAAATTAATACGAATATATATATATATTTTTTTATCCGTTTATATTCATTTGCACCCTTGTCGTAATTTTTTCTATTTGCCTTTTTTTTCGACAATGTGTCCAAATGAAAGGATGCAATTTGCCCATGTAAAACCCGTTTGGAATAAACTAAAGAACAGTATCGTATAATATAAACAATTTTTTTTTGGAAAAGACAAAAAACATAATTAATTGGTGCAAAGGTTTTCAATTGAAAGAAATTGTTTATTGATGCGTTCAGTTATTGTACCGAAGAAACAGAAGTCAAATAGAAATTTATCTTGTAAACATCCATGTCATTAACGTTTACACCAAAAGTCTATTTTTTGCGTTTAGGATAATTCAATCTATCTCTTTACCAAATTCTAAGCCGTTTTTCTTATGGCGTCTAATAATATGCTTTTCCTTGAACGCTACAATTTTCCAATATATCGGATTTTGCAATGGAATATTATATAATCAATTTCAAGGGATTGGGTTCATACTTATTTGTATTAAGTGAATAAAGGCAGTGCCAAAACTACTTTGGGTAGCCTATTACAAAAGACTTACCACGCATTTATATAAAAGTAAACTATTTTGCTCGACCTATTACTAGTGCAAATGCAATTTTAGGCTTTAATTAACTTTGTAATCAGTTTGCCTGGCTTTTGAAGTTTAAAGTTATCATTTGCTACTATCGTATTGTACCCAGGTCTGCAAAAGTAAGATTAGAATATAGTAGTATTAGTGGCTACGTATATTTTTACGACATATGAATAAACACTTTTGTCTTTGACTTGCATTAAAATTTACTTATTATCAGTAGCGTCTATTGTTGGTATTTCTTTTGCATTGCCGTCGCAATGTCTAATGCATATTTTCATCCTTTAAGTCTGCCTAGAATTTACTTTTATACTATGTTAATTTAGATCCTCGTAATCTTCACACCATTTTGCATTTATTTATGAATATTTATGTTTTTCCATTGTCATATAAGATTATTTTACATAGTAATAAAATAAACATATATCAGAAAGTACCAGCAACTTTCGTTTCTCCTTTTCTTGCATTCTTCTGCATTCTAAAAAAAGAATATACATATAAAACAACTGTCACCCATATATGTTCAGTTTTTTTTAGCTGCGGATTATAACTCCACAAGATCAATACATGAAATGTCGATGGATTTTTCTTTGAGACTATGAACACCCTGAGATTTTAATATACAGGCATATCCTGTAAGAATAAATACAAGCATCAAAAACTTCTCTTTTTTTGCGGACAATATCAACATAAAACTTTGATAAATATTTCGTAGGCTTGTGTATTTCTACTTGTTCTTCAGAGCTGTAATGTGTTGTAGTTATTCTCCTTTGAGCCTTATTTTTATGTATAATTCATCCATGATTTTATTTTTTACATTCGTTAGGTAAGTATATCGTTCATATAAATATAACGAGTCGATTTTTTCTTAAGTCGCTTGCGTTCTTTTTTTTCTTTTTTTTACGTGTTTTTTCCCAGTCAAGGATCTTATATTATTTTTTTTTGGTGATGTTATCGATCCTGAATATTTTATTCCATTACGATATGAGGAAAATTATTTTAATCTAATTAATTACATTTTGAGTATATATGAAAGTATACCAACACCTTTTTATATGTCGTAATAGTTTAGTTAGCTAGTGTTTTTTACTGACAGGACAGTTGAGGGTTCAGTACTCAGCGCCAGATTTAAATTTTAGAACGCCCGAAGGCAATTTTTTAGCCTAGGGGCTCCCTATTAAATTTTCAAAAATTTTTAGTAGTAGGCACTGATATCTTCAGTTTTACATAGCAAATTACTGCTGCTATCTAAATTTGCTGTAAAATCCAAATTGAATCAGCAGAAGACAAAATTAAATTTTGTTGGCGTATATTCATTTACTTTATAAATGTACAAAAAAAAATTCTTTGGAAGTTGGGCGTGTATCTTCTTTTTTCTATAGGTAAATTGCAATTCATCTATGGGCATTTAGATTTGCATACCTATAGGTAAAGTATCAGCATTTTCTCACCCATAGGCATTTAATCGAAATATTACCTATAGGTAGCAAAAGAAAATTGTTTTATTTATTACCTATAGGTAATAAAACATACACGTTCATTTTGGTTTTTATATAAAATAGATACCTAAGGGTCGTACCTATAGGTATAGTTACCCTACAGACAGTGTACTTCCTATAGGTATAAAAAAAAATACACATA